>JACXGJ010016473.1:0-12413 GCA_016801105.1 Esox niger
TGAGCGGTACCCAACCTCTCCTGTCTACTACCTCGGGCTCTGTACCCAACCTCTCCTGTCTACTGCCTCGGGCTCTGTACCCAACCTCTCCTGTCTACTGCCTCGGGCTCTGTACCCAACCTCCCCTACCTACTGCCTCAGTCTATGAGCGGTACCCAACCTCTCCTGCCTACTGCCTCGGGCTCTGTACACAACCTCCCCTGCCAACTGCCTCGGGCTCTGTACCCAACCTCTCCTGTCTACTGCCTCGGGCTCTGTACCCAACCTCCCCTGCCTACTGCCTCTGGCTCTGAGCAGTACCCAACCTCCCCTGCCTACTGCCTCGGGCTCTGTACCCAACCTCTCCTGTCTACTGCCTCTGGCTCTGAGCAGTGATAGCACCAGAAACACAGCTAAACAACAAGACCACCTGAGTTTAATAACGCAGGTCAAAGTGTTAGAGGATCTGTCTGACTTGGTTTTGTGTGTGTGTGTGTTTGTGTGTGTGGGTGTGTAGGTGTGTGCTTGTAAGTGTGTTTGTCTGTTCTGAGAGTAAGGAACAACTAAACTGTCCAAGTGCTGAGAGAAAATGGACAAGCTCGAATGCTCACCACGTATCACATTATTTTCCTGAGCCCAGACGGGGTGTTAGGTATTCCAACTGTTGAGTCCATTTAACCTGCTACCAGACTGACTGTGGAAAATGCAAACAGTGGCAAAGCAACAGTTTGTCAGGAGGACCCTAGCTAACTTGACTTAGGGAGGAGGGAGGTCCTGGATGTGACCGAGTTAGGAACGTTTGGAGAACCAAACAGAACAGAACCGCCCAGGCACCTGGACCCGAGTGAAGCGCAGATGGATTCCGACTGACCCGCACCCCGAGCAACAGACCTTCTCTAATGCTGACCTCCGTGTGGTTGTGGAGGTTTTGGGTCGCCCACGACGGAACACCTCGGCCCATGGCCGAGGCAGCGTCGGACTGGGTCAGGCTGCCGGGCATCTCTGGACTTTGTGCTGACCACTCTGTCTGCAACTCAATGTGTTGGAATGCGTTCTCACTCTAACCCTTGTAGGTTCAACTCAGCCCCCAAACCACCACCAAACGAACTTCTATCAACTTAATGCAACGTTCTGATTCCTTCGTGGGCGTGGGTGTGTTGTGTCGCTCCCTCCCACAAACACTCTGTCCCAGGGTACTTGTTGACTTTATGCGTTTCTGTTTGGAAGACAACTTTACAGTAAAACAATTGGCCGACAACATAGATTCCAAAAACAACTGGTTGGAGATAACATGACACCTGGTTGGACATAACATGACATCTGGTTGGACATAACATGACACCTGGTTGGACATAACATGACACCTGTTTGGACATAACATGACACCTGGTTGGACATAACAGGGTATACATATATGCACTGTGTGTATATGTATGTGTGTGTGTGTGCGTGTGCATATGAGTGTGTGTGTGTGTGTGTGTGTGTGTGTCTGCGCGCATTTGTGTGTGTGTGTGTGTGAGTGCATATGTGTGTGTGTGTGTGTGTGCGCATATGAGTGTGTGTCAGTGTGTGTGTGTGTGTGTGTGTGTGTGGGCATGTGTGTGTGTGTGTGTGTGTGTGTGTGTGTGCATATGAGTGTGTGTGTGTGTGTGTGTGCATATGTGTGTGTGTGTGCATCAGAGGGAGTTGTGTTCCCGACTCACCACTGGAGCAGTCCAGTCCTCCCCAGCCCGGCTCACACTGACAGGTGTCGGGGGACACACAGCGTCCGTGGGCACACTCCTCCGTACAGAGAGCTGTGTGGGGGAGAGGAGGCCCATTCACACAGTTAATTAGGCCCGAATGTGTCCAACAGTCATTTGTTCTCAGGCGATTCTGGGTCCATTAACATGCCAGTTGGTTCGGGTGGACATTCCTCCAAAGCAGTGCAGATCAATTAAACGCACGTTTTCACGATGAAAGGGACATTCCCCGTGCAGCTCAACACGCTACCCATTATGAAAACAAAAGCATACATGGACACATTTTCTTAAAGGGACACCACCCCATTAAATACCTAACATGTATGCTGTAAATATGTACAGAATATATTAATAGAAAGTACACAGCAAATATGTATTTAACCCTTTAATGAACCATCCAGCCTTTGCATTTTCTACAGCACAGCATGAGCTTGTACCAACTCCCTACTACTTTTGCACGTCTGCACCTCTTTAGAAACACAATGATCAGGTATTAAACAGGTACAGTAGAGCTGTAGAACAACGAACAACAGGAACCATAGAGCTGTACTGTAGAACTACGGTCTACAGGAACCGTAGAGCTGTACTGTAGAACTACGGCCTACAGGAACCGTAAAGCTGCATTGTAGAACTACGGCCTACAGGAACCGTAAAGCTGTACTGTAGAACTACGGCCTACAGGAACCGTAGAGCTGTACTGTAGAACTACGGCCTACAGGAACCGTAAAGCTGCATTGTAGAACTACGGCCTACAGGAACCATAGAGCTGTACTGTAGAACTACGGCCTACAGGAACCGTAAAGCTGCATTGTAGAACTACAGCCTACAGGAACCATAGAGCTGTACTGTAGAACTACGGCCTACAGGAACCGTAAAGCTGTACTATAGAACTACGGCCTACAGGAACCGTAGAGCTGTACTGTAGAACTACGGCCTACAGGAACCGTAGAGCTGTACTGTAGAACTACGGCCTACAGGAACCGTAAAGCTGCATTGTAGAACTACGGCCTACAGGAACCATAGAGCTGTACTGTAGAACTATGGCCTACAGAAACCATAAAGCTGCATTGTAGAACTACGGCCTACAGGAACCATAGAGCTGTACTGTAGAACAACGGCCTACAGGAACCGTAAAGCTGTATTGTAGAACAACGGCCTACAGGAACCATAGAGCTGTACTGCAGAACTATGGCCTACAGGAACCATAAAGCGGTAGAACAGCGGCCTGCAGGAACCAAGGTGACCTCTACAGCCATGTCTAACACAGAGACTTTAGTCCCAAATTGTTCCCTATTTAACATTTACCCCACAAGTTTTGACAAGAGGCCGAGCGACCTGAATGTGTCCTGAATCCCACCCTATTCCTTATTTTGTTCATTACTTTTGGCCGGTGCACATGGATTGGGCATTCCTTGGCCGATGTCATTTGGGACGTGTTCCTTATCAGGAAAACAACAACATCCGGTGGGGAGCCAGAGGACAGACCCGACCATGATCTGAATCAGGGAGGGAGACACGCGGCATTTCTCCTTTGTATAAAAGAAAACCTGTCCTCCGTCCTCTCTCTGTGACCTCTCCTAATCCCTTTTCACTGAGGACACTTATGAATACCGTAACATGGAGTTTAGAAATCTGACTCATTTACCTCAGCTTTTGTTCAGCCGGTGGAGAAAGGTGTACCCACCTGGTTCACACTTAAAAACAACATTCTATTGGTCAACTTAATTGTACGTCAATCACCAGTCACCTGCGTTGGCCCAGCATGTATTTAAGATCCACAAGCACATTGCTTCATTTAGAAAAGGGGGCACGACAGATCAATCTGCAATTATGTTTCCCATAAGTGTGGTAGTCGCTCTATTCAATTACTCTAAAACCTTACAGTGCTCACATTATAAAGGCCGACATTTATTTGGCAGCATTTCGCACAGACAACAACATAGATTAGGTATGTAAATTTTGTACATACATACATACAAAAAATATTGGAAGCATTTCTGAAAGACTCTATTTTGGAAAACGCTGGATGAATGTACTCAAGCTAACTGAATCAAGTCAAAAGCAATAATTGGAGAGTTATTCTGAGCTGTTTTGTTAGAGGGGGAACTCCTCTCAGTGAGTGGGGCCAATGTATAAGTTGCTATTTTAGAAGTGCAAATAAAACTAAGAGAGGTAATTTAGACCCTACACATTTTTAAATAGCCACTGTACATTCATTCTCGTTGCCTGCTCTTTGGGGTTTCAGGCTGGGTATCTGTGCAAGAACTCTGTGACAACGTGAGGTAAAAAGAGCTTTATAAAACCAATGTAACTGATTGATCGATACCACAAAGGATACAACAAAATGATTGTCGTTTGTGTGTTTGAATACAAGGGGAAGAGAAAGGGAATAGCATAAACTGGAATTGCAATATGAAATTAGTGAGCATTGCATTCAATTGAGAGAACTAGGCAGGCCATAGTACACAACCTACCAAGTTCAACCTTCGTCGGAACAGCCAGTTTTTACCGCCTTTCAGTTAAAAGGTGGTGTACTCATATCTTACTCGGTTAGAGCGGTTTGCCAGATTCCTAATATTGTGGCCAGGAATCTGATTTACTTCCACAAGTGTTCTTGGCCTATAAGTCTGTACCACAGGAATATAGACAAATGCTAACTACATTGCTGGAGGCAGTTAAAAAGTAATGTTCAAAGGGAACCAGGGTGTCCTTTTATTGGAGGTGTGGTTTTTAAGGTCAAGAACATTTCTGTCTGACACAACCCCTGCAGTGAAAATGCCTTTGTACAAACTCACCTCCCAAACACCAAGCACATTCCACTGACAAGATGTCAGCCTTGACCACGCCCGAAGACATAAACTGACAAAGAATTTCTTAACGATCTTCCCCAGTTTGTAATTACTTCCTTGACAGAAGTCACACGGTCTCTCCGTGTCTTAAATGGATACAGGACGATTTGTGTCATTTTCTCGTGGCAAGAGAGTGTGTGCAGAAAGCCAGTCTGGTGTTGGGGAGAACGTCCCTAACCGCACCATGTTAGGGAACTCTGATATATTTAAGGGTGGCCCTAATTTCTGTGAACCTCTGGCCGTCGTCCTCTCATTTGAAACCCCCAGATATGAGCGAGTTTGTGTGTGCTTTTCAACAAGAAAGGGTGCCAGGCAGTTCGACGTCTGGGAAGCGGCCCTCCGCTAAACAGGGAAAGGACATATGTCAGCAAAAAGATCTCCGGAGCAGGAGTTTGATAACGTTTTGGTACGGGTTAATTCCTCCCAGATGGTGCTCTGATAAGAAAATGGCTTCCCAGGAGCACCTCCCGGGCTCGTAGTATCTCTAGCACTTTTTCCAGTTACATTTCGACAAGAGACGTCAAGGTCGATGCTGTGGTGCCTCGGAAGGCCATCTTGGGGTCGACAAGGAGTTATGGCCGTAGATGACGTAACTCCTCCCGGCCCGGTCTGAATCAAGTCGTCCCATTGACTTCCCCTGGGGACGGTCAAACCGAACGATGCCGGTTGCGCCATTGCAGCCCAGACCGCCGCGATGGGTGTCACCAGTCCAATCCCTGAGAAGCAGCACAGCCCCCCTCCCCCAGTACCGTCGGGGACGGAGGTTTAAATTTGTGTCAGAAATCTTTCGACGGGTGCTGCCATAGACGGGTATTTCTTGTGGCTCTAGTGCGTATCATCCAGTCTCAAAGTGCTCCAGAGAGATGTCAACCGAATTTAAAGTCTGTGTTGAGAATTTACTGCTTTGAGTTTGAGAAAGACTGTGATGAAGGACTGCCCCTGGTGCTGTTGGCAGCATGAGAAGTGTGTCAGGAGCCTTTAGTCTTCAGTCTGCATAAACTTTTGTCAGGGACATAAGGGTGCTTTGAGCTTACTGGGAAAGAGGCTGTTTGCAGGACGGCAGCGCAAAAACATAAACGAATCTGAGGGAAAGAAAAAGAGCAGGAACAAAAGACATAGATGCAGGGGAAGACAAATAGAGGCAGGGGAGAGAAAAAGAAAGGAAGAGTGAGAGAGGGAGAGAGAGAGGGAGAGAGAGAGAATGAGAGAGGAAAGTTTCAAGGGGAGATGGAATGCTGTGTGGTGATATTTACTTGGGATGATATTTAATCAGCTATGGCACCTGACTCACATACACACACACACATACACACACACGCGTGTGCACAAGTGCAGACACACATTATCACCCAAACAGTTGATAAAGCCAGGAAGGACAGAGTAGACACAAAGACAGTTTATCCAATTAGGTTGAACATATTATCTGAAAGTATCTTCTATTCCCTACATCCAAAACACGGAAAAACCAATTCCACAGGCTTCAAAAGCCAGAGCAGGCAACTTGAAAACAGTGGTACATGAAACGATAATTAGATTAGATTTTTCTCTCTTTTTTTTAGTTTATTTTTATCTGATTCTTTCAGATGAATCTCAGATGAGAGGTGCCTGACTAAAAAAGTGAGAATCACAGAGAGACAGCGGAAGAGGAAGAATGAGGGAAAAAGAGAAAACTGAAAAGTGACTCTTATTAAATCATAACAAAATGTATTATCAAAGTGAATACCAGACACGATGTTGACATTAAATAAAAGGCTGTGTTATTTGTTATTGATTGTTAAGTTTGTTAATAGATGTTACAGATAAGTTGATCTGTTATTACTCATGGTCCATTGTGCTATACTGACTTACTGACCAAGAGAAGAGATCTGCAAAAAGAATATTCAGATGCTACATGGTTCTTAAGGGGAACTTGTCACAGACTGTTTACATAGTATAAAGCAGCTGGTTTGAATCCTGAACGCTGATAGGCTGAACACGGTGGGTTATGAGAAATAAACCATGAGAAAGACATCACACTAACTTTACTGTTATAACTGCATTATAACTGGGCATGTTGCCAGTATACCATGGCTAAGTGCGACGTTCAGACCCTCTGCGATGTGTCAAAGTGAAAGACAGCTCGTAGCCGTGCTATATTGGCCATATACCACATCCCCTCATGTCTTACTGCTTACATATACTACACAATATTCTCTACGGACCATACAACGTTGATTACACAACGTAGATAATATACCGCGTAGATAATATAATGTAACTCTTGAATTGCATAGTGAGACCTGCCAGCTTGTCCTCAGATGTGACATATGATATTAGATCTCGACACACACAAGCCATGAAACCACACAAGAGCTAAGCTTAAAAGAGCTATCAAAAAAGGGCCCTCTCCCAACACCGCGTGGAACGTAAACAGTGAGTGGAGGGTGAGAGATGTCTGTCTGTCGCCACAATCAAACACCGCCCGTCCCCACCCCCTCAGTTATCCTCCCTGCCACCTCCAACCGCATCCATTTGAAGAGTTGAAAAAACCTTTGAAGCGTTTTAAAACGCGCCGCAACAAAGCGTTGAGAGTTGAGTTTGAGGATACAAAAAAAATGTAGCCTCTTTCCTACTCATTAAAAGTGAAAAGAAAAATATATACTTTGGATTAGGGATCCTCGGCTTTATTAAATATCCCGTCTAACTAGTCGGGGAGCGTGTTTCTGTCGGCATGCTACATTAATATTGCATGGGGACCCGTTAGGATGTCTGCTGCTTGGGCCTGGCTGTGATATCGGATGGTAGAATCAGCACGGGGACTTGAACTCTTCCATCACACCGTGGATAACACAGAAATGCATGGCAGAGTGTTAAGGGGCTCACTGTTTAAAACAAATGCTGACAGACAACCGCTTGATCGTGCGTAGGACGGCGTGTGTCCGTGTTTCACATCCGTGTTTCATGTGTGTGCACTGAAACACGGATGCCCGACCACCCGGGTGCCTCACACGGCATGCTGTCATCTCTCATGCACGCAAACATGTGAACATGCGGGTCTTTCTCTCTCTCTCCGTGCATGTCTCTCACTCCAGCCCTCTTTCAGCTTGTCTCCGTCGCTCCCTCTGTTTCTAACTCAGTCAGTCGCTCTCAGGCCTTCTCTGTTGCTCGTTCTCTCATTAAAAAACACACGCAAATTTTGATACAGCAGAGGTAAGTGTCTGTTGCTCATTCTCTCAATAAACACCTGTAAAATCAAATGTAACATATTTAAGCAGTTACTGAAGTAGCCTGTAAGTCTCCCTCTTGCCTGAAATTATATGGGTCTAATTGCAGAATTACATATGCAACAGTTATATTTTCACAATTACAAATTACTAATTTAACAGTTCTCTTCCAGAGTGACTTTAAAGTGCAATTAGGATTAAATGCCTTGCTCAAGGGCATAACTATATATTTAGTATGATACCATTTGGCCTCGCAGAGATAATAAATACTTCTCATTAATCTTTTATCCTGTTATACATTCAAGTGAAAAATGAAGTACACCCCCTGGAAATCAATTACACCCCCTGGAAAATAATTACACGCCCTGGAAATAAAGTACACACCCTGTAAATGAAGTACACCCACTGGAAATGAAGTTCAACCCCTGGAAATGAAGTACCACTCCTGGAAATGAAGTACAACCCCTGGAAAGTTTTTTTACATTGGATACATATCTGAGGTAAATTCCAACCACATTCATTGATAAAAGAAAACCCAATTTAACAATTCACATGCAATTAAAATAAAAGCAGTGCAACTTCTTCATGTGGAAAACATTAAATGTTATCAAAGGATATGTTAGGCATTTCTTTACTTCTAATACTCAGTACAAGAAAAAATATATTTCTAACTGTCACTGGCCTTCATTTTCTCTGCACTGATTCACAGGTCACTCCATTATGCTAGCTAGCTGTTAGCTGATGTCTGCTAGCAAGCTAGAGTAACAGCTTTTGCAGCTGTTTGAATTCGAGTCAATGAGAAAGCTTGCAGTGCAGCGTATGTAGGGTTCCTTAATTGGCAAGGTGACAGTGTTCGTGTCTACCTTCTGAAAGGCACTCAATGCACGTAGCTAACTTGGGCTAATCCTGTAAATTTGTTTTATGTTAGTACTGTAGGGTTCACACACAATAGCTGAATATGCAGAGCTACAGTAGCAAGCAAACCAATGGTGCAAACTAAAGCAGTATTACAGCACTTGTTTTTGTGTCCCCCTCAAAAACAGCTCTTATGAAATGCTTATGCAATTGTCCCCTCCAAACTTGATAGCAGATTTTTGCCCCTGCATATATGTTGTACTGATATATATGTCGAACTGATATATATGTTGTACTGATATATATGTTGTACTGATATATATGTTGTACTGATATATATGTTGTACTGATATATATGTTGTACTGATATATATGTTGTACTGATATATATGTTGTATTGATATATATGTTGAACTGATATATATGTTGTACTGATATATATGTTGTACTGATATATATGTTGTACTGATATATATGTTGTATTGATATATATGTTGAACTGATATATATGTTGAACTGATATATATGTTGGACAGATATATATGTTGAACTGATATATATGTTGGACAGATATATATGTTGTATTGATATATATGTTGAACTGATATATATGTTGGACAGATATATATGTTGGACAGATATATATGTTGTATTGATATATATGTTGAACTGATATATATGTTGTACTGATATATATGTTGTACTGTTATATATGTTGTACTGATATATATGTTGAACTGATATATATGTTGGACAGATATATATGTTGGACAGATATATATGTTGTATTGATATATATGTTGAACTGATATATATGTTGTACTGATATATATGTTGTACTGATATATATGTTGGACAGATATATATGTTGTATTGATATATATGTTGTACTGATATATATGTTGGACAGATATATATGTTGTATTGATATATATGTTGTACTGATATATATGTTGTATTGATATATATGTTGTACTAATATATATGTTGGACTGATATATATGTTGTACTGATATATATGTTGGACTGATATATGTGTTGTACTAATATATATGTTGTATTGATAAATACGTTGTATTGATATATACGTTGGGCTGATATATATGTTGTATTGATATATGTGATGTACTGATATATATGTTGGACTGATATATATGTTGTATTGATATATATGTTGTACTGATATATATGTTGGACTGATATATATGTTGTATTGATATATATGTTGGACTGATATGAATGTTGGATTGATATATATGTTGGACTGATATATATGTTGGATTGATATATATGTTGGACTGATATGAATGTTGGATTGATATATATGTTGGACTGATATATGTGTTGTACTGATATACATGTTGTACTGATATATGTGTTGTATTGATATATATATATGTTGTATTGATATATATGTTGGACTGATATATATGTTGGACTGATATATATGTTGGACTGATATATGTGATGTACATGGCCACTAGGTTGCAGCTTGACATTGGTATTTATGTTCTTCCATTCGTGTGTGTGTGTGTGTAAGTGTGTTTGTGTGTGTGTGTGTGTGTGTGTGTGTGTGTGTGTGGTTCTGAAAATAAATGGAGGAAGTAAACACAGTAGTGACTAGCAGGGTAAGCTTCTTATGTCTTCAATTACACAGGCTATAATCACTTACATGTTAACAGCATCCCCACCCTAATGGCATTACTAGGATCAAAGCATGCCCTCATGAAACACCACAGTACTGCATTATCATGCTCACACAAATGGAAGAACGTAAATACACAAATACAAATAAGACACTAAGTAATTAGATACAACCTATCTATGGTTGCAAGACGAAATAACAAGGCCATATGACATGGGGGGAAAAAATGCTAGATGCCAGTAATTTGTTGGCAACAAAAACTAAGCTAGAAAGACTCCTGTTGCTAGCTTAAACGGTAAAAGGCCTAATTGCGGTGTGAAAGACATTACATTACTGAGTGTGCCCCTAAATATAAAACATGAAGGGAAGCAATATCCATGTACTCACATCTCTCATGGATGCACACTGACCTGAGCAAATGCACTGAGGTCTAGAATCAAAATCACAACTATGTAAAATGTTCCTGACTCTTCCTTAAAGCAAGCTCACATCCATGATGCACTGCTTCTCTTCAGAATTATTAAATCATGATGAGCAAATTTTTATTCTGCACCTTCTTTCTGATCTTTTGTACAATGGTACCAGAGAATTATTGAAGAGAATGTGAGGCCATCTGTCAAAAAGCTGAAACTGAACCGAACGTTGAACTTGCAATGAGGCATTAGGCATTCACTTCCTTTTTCTGCACTATACAATTGCAAATGCATTTCTGATGATCTTGTAACGACTGAATGATTGCAAGATATAATCTTTCAGTGTCATTTGTCAAATTAGGATACCTTTACATAACATTAGTGTTGAATATCAAATATCCATGTGACCAAATATGCAAAAGAACACACATTTCCAGGTGGTGTACTTATTCAAATGACTGTACTAGCTTGCCTTAAGACACCAGTAACTGTGTTTCCATCTGACTGTCAAACCATCCCCCCATTAAATACCCATTGGATACCCGGGCACGTTTTCTCAATTCACACAATAATTACTTCATCAAAATGGGAAAACAGCAATTTGACAAATGTTAAGAGACACGTTTCAGCAGAATGACAATTGTAGTGGCATTCTGAGATTCATTTGGATTATTCTGATAGGCTCACGGTTTCCCAGACCCGCGGTGTTGCGTATGTTAAACTTCTTGGGGTGAGAGCCACACAATTAGCAGGGTATCACTGCACACCAGAGGTGTCACTCACACACAGACACATGCACACATAAAAAAACACATTTACAATTAAAAAAGGAATCAAACTATGATACCCCCAACACACAAACACACACACACGCAAAAACACACAAAGCAACAAGCACATTCACACACACGCCCACAAAGGCTGGCACGCCCTAGAGGTCAAAGGTCAAATATAGTAAGAAGCCAGTAAAGGCAACTATGGTTTAGGATGCTAATCAGGCAACAGTATTACATTTTAACAGGATGAAGGGAAGTTCAGGAGAGGGGAAGGGAGAGAGAGAGAGAGAGGGAGATAGTGACAGAGACCGGAGAGATTTTCCACTCAGGTAGACGAACATTTTCAGTAAACAGTGTAATTTGACGATTATATTTCCCTTGTTTATGTATTTATAAATGTCCTTTTATTTCTGTGGTGGAAAATTTTATGACATTCACCAGGTCGTCATGGAAAAAAAGACCTGGTTCTAAATTGTATACCTGGTTCAAAAGCGGTAACATTTTTACAGATAAACTTTACAGAGAGATGAACCAGTGAAGCCAGTTGGAAAGCTATCTTGCCCTAAACATATAGAATAGTGGCGCCTCACCACTGAAACTGACCTAAAATTAAGACAAAACCTTCATTATGTACAGAAGTTGAACAAAATAACATTGCAAAATGGAACAAGCAGGAATCTGTGAAACTACAACAAGGATACAGAAAGAGAGAGAAAAAGAGAGAGGGAGAGAGAGGTGGTGACATAAGAGGAGTGTCAGAGTTATAAACAGAAGCCCACTTAGCAAATTAGTAGCCCCCCCACACCTTCCAACCTCCCCCTTTCACTTCCCCCATGTCTCCTACTGCACTTAACATTAGAGCAAAGACACACACACCCACACACACAAACACAAACACCCACACACACACAAACACACACACACACACACAAACACACACACACACACACA
>JACXGJ010016474.1:0-12213 GCA_016801105.1 Esox niger
CCCACAATACTGTTAGTACTGTAGTTCTAAAATCAACTACTGTAAATGAGGTGACATCACTGTAAAAACAAAACTTATGTAAACCAGACAAGAGTGTTTATTAATGTTCATATATTGAATAAACATTTTGCGATCCCAACTTTCTGTGTTTAAAATAGCAGTATCCATTTATAGCAGTTTACAGTGAGTAATTGAAGGCCCAATATGGTGCTGGACTGGGGTCTCTTTGAAGAATCAGTCCCATATAATCTATAATACAGAAGTGCTCTAGGTTAAACCAGGTGACTAGCCCAGTTGACCTCTATCTTTGCTAAGTGTGATCTACCCAGCGTCATGAAGTTCCTCCCTTATTTTCTGCCATTTTCCAAACAGGAAGCAGAAGGGGCGGGAGATATGCAGATAAGGAGCCATACAAAGTCAATGGTATATACATTTGCCTTTGCGAATCAATGGCATTGCCTTGCCTCATTGAACAGCATGGCTAGTCTAGACTTGTTGATGTTCTTTTTCTTCTCTCGCTTTCTCTCCGCATTGGACTCTGCACCCTTAAAGCCTTTTTTTCCACCCCATATAATCACACACAACCGCTGCAACACACTCACAATGAGGTTACTGTTTCTACACTCCTAAACAACTAGTCCTGTCCTCATTTCCCCTCCACACAACCAACCAGATCGCCAGATGCCGCCTAGTGCTTTTATTGTGCAAATAAAACATTAACCTGATAAGTCAACTGCACAAGAACATCCCCAAATGTTATGCAGGCCATATTATATTGATTTAGTGATGACATTTGACCATGTTCAGCCATGTCACGGGCAGTACATGGCATGTATCACTTGGACAAGGTAATAGGTCAGGGGTGGGTAACCTTTATGACAAGCCACTGGATTAAATTAGCATGAAATCTGACCTTTAAGGTCACAGACATTGGACTGGACAGTGAAACTGCGGGCAGATCAAATCTTGTAAACATAAAAACAGTAAATATGCTACAGAAGGGATGTTAGCAAACATTTGTATTTAAATACCTAGCAGCTAAGGAAGTATTGGAATGAACTGAGTCACAGCTCACATCAAGCCCTGAAATAAATTAAATTATAATAAAATATATTTTAAAGCAAACAGAAATGTTTGCTTCTTTACTTTTAAAATTACGATTGAAAGAAGTTCCCTAATGGACTAACTCTAGCCATTATCTAGGCTGCTGTAGCTTCATTCAGCTGTTGATGAAGGACCTAACATATTACAAAAAGGTCATAAAGAAACTACTAACACTAATTTAATACTGGGATTCTGTCTAGTTTGAGGAATCCACATGGACCTTAAGCCTGTTCCGAAACCCTGCCCAATTTAACAGCTCAATTGCATACATTTACGTTTTGGAAAGTAATAGCCCACTTTAAAAAGTTAAGGTTAAAAAATGGCAGCGTAATATTTAACAGACATTTTATTGACCGTTTTTTTTAACCACATAGCTATTTGTCATAGAAATTTGTCAACAAATAAATGAAACAACATGGGCATCAGAAATCTATAAATAGCCTGGCAGCCCCAATGTTAAAGGGCAGCATGTGACTAGAGCCGCGATTTGCCCATTCCTAGTATAGGTCACTACAATAAAATAAAAACTCTTAAAAGACGGATGTATACATACATGCAGAGGTCAATCTATAGATCAGCAATTCTTAATGCAAGCCTGTTTCCTTGTTGAACCCTATCCATTACTGGTCAGTTGCTTCAATATACAGTTCAGGATGATTTCCTGGTCTCCACTACAATGTCCTTTGTGTGTTGGTGTATCCTGTATGCTGGATGTTTTTGTGCATGTGTTCATAATGTGTCTGAGAGGTTCTCTATTTGTAGATAAGTGTATGTATTTGTGAATATGCACTGTGGTTGTTTAACCAGCCAATGGGTTTGCAGTTCCTTCATCAAATGGCTTTGCCCCTTCCCTTTGACCGTAGGCTTTCACTCTCATTGACCCTTAGCTCCCTGCATATACTCCTCCACCTCTCTCTGTATCTGATCAATCGTCCACTTCACCCAAACCAAACCTCTCTCACTGACTTCTTTTTCTTGGATCTCTTTCTCTCTATCCTTCTCTCTCCCGCTCTCACTCTCTCTTTCCCTCTCTTGTCAGCCAGGTCTTGCTTTCACTTTTTACTTAGCCTATGTCAGAATGTTTCAGTTGACCCTCTTCTGAATGAGATCCGGATGCATATTGATACTGGTAATTTCCTTTTTGAATCAACCGCTGAGGTAGTCATTTTTGAGGATCTCATGCATTTTGTTTTTCAAGGGGTCTGACTGCACATTTCTAAACATATTGCAATCTTAAAGATTCCTTCATTCCCGAGTGTCTACTCTGATGTTACGCCCTTGTGGTTTCACACAGTTATTTGTTATATCCAAGGGGCTGACAGGGCTTTTGGACAGTATGAGGGAGGGACTGAGTGAAAACTACAGCCTGGTGTCTATAATGTAAAAAAAGTGAAGATTGAAGAGGAAAACCTTTCCTTAACACAATTGTGTGGTGAAAGCCTGGGGCAAAAGCATATTGCTTTGTCACGCTGCATTTGCCCTTGAGAATAAAGAATCCCTGTTGTTTAGCTACTCTTATGAACAAGACTCGTTTTACTGTGACATTTGTCTTTATAGGGAATTACTTGTAACGTATTTTTTAACACATGTCAACCCAACCATCAAAATACATGCTTGCATCTGAATGGCATTAGCTGATTGTGTACTGTACACCACAATAATGTGGATTATATCGCGGTAGCTAGTTTGTTAGGTACACCAGATCTAATAAATCCGACCCTTTTACTCTCCAGAACAGCCTTATTCTTTAGAGTGTCATGACCATTCCACAGGCATGCTGGTCCATACTGATGCAATGGCCTAACAGTTTCTGTGGCGTTGACTGTGGTAAAGGAATGCTACAAACAGCCTGTTCCATCTCATCCCAAATGGGTTCTGTTGGGTTGAACTGGACGGGCTAGTCAAGTGAACTGCGCTCGCTGTCATGTTCCTGGAACTATTCTGAGACAATACAGGCTTTGTGGCGTGGTGTATCATCCTGTCGGAAGTGTCTGTGTGATGAAGGCTAAGTTGAAGCCATAAAGAGATCCAGCTGGTCACAACATTGTTCAAATCCATGTGGAAATCTGACGTGGATTCAATGTCATGGGAAATTTCCATTTCTTAAATTGGACATTATTTAGGTTTTCGTCTGAACCGTTGAAATGAAAATGATCATGTTGTGACTCTATTACAGTGTTGTTGGGTTTTGTTTTGGTACAAAATATTTATACCATGTGTTTTGTATTCTAAATTACATCAATCATGACAAATAGTTTCACATTAAGCAATGATGAAAGTTGGTGTGAGATTGATGCGACTGGGCAGTTGCTAAGTGTTTTGGGGGCAATACCTTGGAATGAACTGGTTGGATAGAGAGTAATTTCCTGCTGAATTATTAAATTATGCTCATAAGAATAAGCCCATTAGCTATTTTCAAACATTGTTTTTCAAGGACATTAAATCATATAAGGGCCATATGTGCTATGTATTAACCTTTTTCAGGTCTGATCAGAATTCAGAATTGGGCCTGTATTTGAGGTGATTCTGTAGCTTTTGCCTATACTGGGCACCTGCGGATGTCAGCAACCTATAAAGGTCTTTCTGTTATGTAGTCAGGTGATGTTTTATCTCCCAAGCAGGGATTGTTTTGGGGTTAAAATGTAGTTCCTGTTTCCTGATTCTAGACCCTGGTTCCTGCGGTGAAAACGCAGCGAGTTCTTGGAAAGGATCCTAATTCCAGGGTATAGTTCTTGGTAAGGTTCCTAGTTCCAGGGTATAGTTCTTGGTAAGGTTCCTAGTCCCAGGGTATAGTTCTTGGTAAGGTTCCTAGTTCCAGGGTATAGTTCCTGTGGAGGAAACGCAGCTTATGTCAAGAGTCATGTGCCCTGGACTTTCCTCTCTGGCTGGTTCCCATAGGTTGTGTTTAAACAGGCAGCAGACTTCAGCGTGTCAATACCAGTATCATATTGACCAGGGAGTGTCAACTAGTATCACCTTGACCAGGGGGTGTCAATACTAGTGTCACCTTCACCAGGAAGTGTTAATACTAGTGTCACCTTCACCAGGAAGTGTTAATACTAGTGTCACCTTGACCAGGGAGTGTTAATACAATTTTTACCTTGACCAGGGAGTGTTAATACTAGTGTCACCTTAACCAGGGAGTGTTAATACTAGTTTCACCTTGACAAGGGAGTGTTAATACTAGTGTCACCTTGACTAGGGAGTTTAATGCTAGTGTGGCCTTAACCAGGGTGTGGTAATACTAGTTTCACCTTGACAAGGGAGTGTTAATACTAGTGTCACCTTGAACAGGGAGTGCTAATACTAGTGTCACCTTGAACAGGGAGTGCTAATACTAGTGTCACCTTGAACAGGGAGTGCTAATACTAGTGTCACCTTGAACAGGGAGTGCTAATACTAGTGTCACCTTGAACAGGGAGTGTTAATACTAGTGTCACCTTGACCAGGGAGTGCTAATACTAGTGTCACCTTGAACAGGGAGTGTTAATACTAGTGTCACCTTGACTAGGGAGTGTTAATACTAGTGTCACCTTGACTAGGGAGTGTATTACTGCCAATAACTTGCGTGGTCACTATCCAAACAATATTAATGACATTTAATCAAAAACAATATTAGCCTTTTGATTGCTTTCATGTCCCGAATAATAATAATAATAATAATATTTAACTGGCCAAATGTCTGATAGGCTATATGACTGTTTCCTGTTTGGAGCTAACCATTGCTGTCAAACTCAAATGTAATTGATGTCAGTTGAAATCAGGGTTAATGTTTATACAGGAAGTACTGCATTAGCCAAAAGTGTATAAGATACCAGGAAGTGGCACTTTCCATTACATCTATGTCATATCCATGGTTTTATACATATACACACAGATAGCTTTTTGCACTGAACATGTTTTGCTTACATGTACACTGTGTGTGTGTCTGTGAAGCAGGCTGTGACCTTGTAGATTCAATATGAATTCTCTTATCCCTCATTCCATCTCTCTTCTCTCTTTACTGACACTCATGCAATGGTAACGTTTCTCCTCTGCTAGCTCTCATTTTATCTCCTGATCCACCCATCTGTCCTTTTCCTCTCCTCTTCCACCTCCTTTCCACTATCCTCATGTCTTTTTTTCCCCCAACTCTTGTTTCCTCCCTATTTCCTACAGCCACAGTGCTACTAGATCTGCAATGAAGCCTCAATTCAAAGCCACTATTGTAGTGACGTCAATATTTACTGTATACAGGAAGCTGTTACAAATTGCTTGGATATGTGGCTTCTGTACTTCTGTTCAATTATTCAACACTATTGTCTGGATGAGTCCCATGGTGGGGACTTTAAGTCCTATTCCTTATCTGCCTAATAGTCCTCTCCTACCACTTTGCTGTATATTGTATAATATGACTCCTCTTAACACTTAACCTACCTTTCTTTACCCATGACAAAATAGATCTTCCCAGTAATGTACACATGGAATGCAAAGGTGTATTACATTATGGTTGCACTGTACTGTAGCTCAGGAATTCTTGAAAAATTGTGACCAGCCTTGTTGGGCAGGGGAGCATTATTTTTATAGTAAACTAGTTTGTTCCTACTGAAATTCCTAAAAGTTGACTCTGGGGATTAACTCAGGTAACATTTGTCTGAAATCCTTCATTAATCATCAGAGAGCAGCTTCAGCTACAGCGTTAAAACCCTCACTCATTACGTGTAGTGCAGCAAGACCAGTCATGGTGTGTTGCTTTGTTTCTGCTTTGATAGGTTTAAGCAAACAGCACTAAAATCAGCTTGGTACCTGAAAGTGGCACCTCCTGATTGGCTGTGTAGTAGGGGTGGTGCCAAGTGGTGATAGTCTAGTATCAACACAGTTTAGTATTTTGCTTCCCACAAGTTATCAATTATGGCTCAAATGAATTAAACGTATTCTGCCCAACACCCAAACCGTCTGCAGAGTTAATAGTGGTAATTGAAAAGCTTGTTTTCAACAATGTACTTTTTAAACTTTTCTTACGTAAACACATTCCCCCATATTGGAATTTGTGACATAATACATTATATGAGAAGACAAGTGGGGCTTTGCCCTGAATGTTCTAATGAACTGGCCGCTCAATCATCCAGAGATTAAGAAAACGTTTTTGTTTTAAATATGATTGTTTTAATTAGGTTTCAGGGTCATTAATCAACTGAAGAAAATTACATTGTTACTTTATATGTACCATTTAAATATGAAATGCATATTTTTTCACCTTTGTGATACACAAACTAGGTCATTTTTGTTTAATCTAAAATCTGTCTAAATCTACATCTGCCTATGTTTTATTAGGGATTTTGTATTTAACCTTTTCCCATATTGAGTCTGTTTTAAACTTTCAGTTTCATAGGGATAAATATTGTTGTAGTATTTATTTATATATCAATCAGTGGCTTGTTTATAGATTACATTTGGTTAACATTAAGAAAAATATTTTGGGATAAAAACTAGATTTGCATGTAATCAAGAATCCCTGAGCTAATAGCAACTAGGCTAGCTGCTAGCTTATTATCTGTTTGCAATGCTTTCCAACAGTGGAGTCTTAAGGAATTTGATTGGGATCATTCTAGCAAAAACAACCCACCCAAAGGACTGTGGTATGAAATAAGACAATATTTACTGTACATTAGAATAATATAGTAGTCTAATTATAATATAATATAATAGCAACCCTAATACTACCAAGTTGTGATGCTGCGTAAAATGAAAATAAAAACAAAATGCGATGATGTGCAAATCCTTTATCCTGATATTTAATAGAAAATAATACAAAGGCAACATATCAAACGGTGAAACTGAGAAATGTTTTTTGAAAAATACATGCCTCATTTTGAATTTGATGCCAGCAACTTGTTTAACAGAAGTTGTGACAGGGTCATGTTTACACTGTGTTGCATCATCTCTTTCGTTTAATTCTCAGTAAGTGTTTGGGAACTAAGGAGACCAATTGTTGTAGTTTTGAAAGTGAAATGTATTCTCATTATTGCTTGATATACGATTGCAACTGCTCAACAGTTTGGGGTCTCCTTTGTCATATTTTTCATTTCATAATGCGCCATATGTTTTCAATGGATAACAGATCTGGACTGCAGGCAGCCCAGTTTAGCACCCAGGCTATTTTACTACGGAGCCATGCTAGTGTAATACATGGAGAATTTGGTTAGGTATTGTCTTGCTGAAATAAGTTAGGCTTTCCCTGAAAAAGATGTCATCTGGATGTCAGCATATTTTGATTCAAAACCTGTATTGTTCAGCATTAATGGTGATTTCACAGATGTAAAATTCACCCATGCCGTGTGCACCAATGCACCTCCATACCATCACGGATGCTGGCTTTGGAACTGTGCGCTGTTAAGAAGCTAGATTCTCTTTAGTCCGGAGGATGCGTTGTCTGTAATTACCCCAAATAATTGTGATTTGTCGGCCCCAGAGAAGGCAGCAGCGTTTCTGGATCTTGTTTATGTACCGATCAGCCATAACTAAATTGCAAGGTGGGGCCTCCATAGATCAGACCTGTTTGTCAGCACATCCCACAGATGCTCGATCGGATTGAGATCTGGGGAATTTGGAGGCCTAGTCAACACATTGAACTCACTGTTGTGTTCCTCAAACCATTCCTGAAAATGTTTGCTTTGTGGCAGTGCGCATTATACTGCTGAAAGAGGCCAATGCCATCAGGGAATACCGTTGCCATGACAGGGTGCACATGGTCTGCAACAATACTCAGGTAGGTGGTACATATCAAGGTAACATGAATGGCAGGACCCAAGGTTTCCCAGCCGAACACTGCTCAAAGCATCACACTGCCTCCGCTGGCTTGTCTTCTTCTCATAGTGCATCCTGGTACCATGTGTTCGCCAGGTAAGCACGCTCACCTGGCCATCCATGTGATGTTAAAGAAAACGTTATTCGTCCGACCAGGCCAATTTCTTCCATTGTTCTGTTGTCCAGTTCTGACGCTCACATTGCAGGCATGTTTAGGTCAGGGGTCAGCATGGGCACCCTGGTGGGTGTGTGTTGACGCAGCCTCATACTCAACAAACTGCAATGCACTGTGGGTTCTGACACCTTTTCTATCAGTACCAGCTTTAACTTTTTCAGCAGTTTGAGCTACTGTAGCTCGTCTGTTGGTTTGAACCACACGGGCCAGCCTTCGCCCCCCATGTGCATCAATGAGCCTTGGCCCTCCATGTCTCTGTCGCCGGTTCATTCCTCTGACCACTTTTGATAGGAACTGACCACTGCAGACCTGGAACACCCCACAAGAGCTGCAGTTTTGGAGATGCTCTGACCCAGTCGTCAATGTCGCTCAGATCATTATGCTTGCTCACATTGAGGACAGAATGTTCACTTGCTGCCTAATATGTCCGACCCACTGACAGGTGCCATGATAACGAGATTGTCAGTGTTATTCACTTCACCTGTCAGTGGTCATAATGTTATGGCTGACCGGTGTGTCAGTGTTATTCTCTTCACCTGTCAGTGGTCATAATGTTATGGCTGACCGGTGTGTCAGTGTTATTCTCTTCACCTGTCAGCGGTCATAATGTTATGGCTGATCGGTGTGTCAGTGTTATTCTCTTCACCTGTCAGTGGTCATAATGTTATGGCTGACCGGTGTGTCAGTGTTATTCTCTTCACCTGTCAGCGGTCATAATGTTATGGCTGATCGATGTGTCAGTGTTATTCTCTTCACCTGTCAGTGGTCATAATGTTATGGCTGATCGGTGTGTCAGTGTTATTCTCTTCACCTGTCAGCGGTCATAATGTTATGGCTGATCGGTGTGTCAGTGTTATTCTCTTCACCTGTCAGCGTTCATAATGTTATGGGTGATTAGGGTATATGGTTTCTTCTTTGAATTGTAGAGATTAAACTTGCATATGTGGATGCAGCAACATACTGTGTTCACAGATAATTGTTTTCAGAATTGTTCCAGTGATGTCCACTACAGAATCCACTACAGGAGATCACAGCCATGCAGTATTGGTTTTTGGCCCTTGCATACAGAGATTTCTCTGGATCCTCTGAATCTCTTAATGATATCATGTACTGTAGATGATGAGATCCCAAAACTCTTTTAAGTGTTACATTGAGAAATGTTATTCTTAAATTGTTGCACTATTTTCCCACACAGTCTTTCACAGAGTGGTGAACTCCCCAATCCTCACTTCGGACAGACTCATCATCTCTGGGATGCTCTTTTCATACCCAATTTTTTTACCATTACACACATATTCCAGTCTTTTGTTACCCCTGTCACAGCTTTTGAAACGTAGTGCTGGAATCAAATTCAAAGTGGGCATAGATTATTCAAGAAACAATAACAGGGTTGTATAATTTTATTATAATGCTGTTATCTCAGTCACACATTTGTTTCTGAATGAATAGCCATCACCACTGTAAGGCAACTACTGCTGCTGCTTTTGGTGGAAACTGCATCCATTCCGTGTGTGCTGTGGAGACCCTAGCAGGGGGCAGTCCATGTACAGTGGGGCAAAAAAGTATTTAGTCAGCCACCAATTGTGCAAGTTCTCCCACTTAAAAAGATGAGAGAGGCCTGTAATTTACATCATAGGTACACTTCAACTATGATAGACAAAATGAGAAAAGAAAATCCAGAGAATCACATTGTAGGATTTTTTATGAATTTATTGATAAATTCCTCTGTAAAATAAGTATTTGGTCACGTACAAACAAGCAAGATTTCTGGCTCTCACAGACCTGTAACTTCTTCTTTAAGAGGCTCCTCTGTCCTCCACTCGTTACCTGTATTAATGGCACCTGTTTGAACTTGTTATCAGAATAAAAGACACCTGTCCACAACCCCAAAAAGTCACACTCCAAACTCCACTATGGCCAAGACCAAAGAGCTGTCAAAGGACACCAGAAACAAAATTGTAGACCTGCACCAGGCTGGGAAGACTGAATCTGCAATAGGTAAGCAGCTTGGTGTGAAGAAATCATAAGAAAATGGAAGACATACAAGACTACTGATAATCTCCCTCGATCCGGGGCTCCACGCAAGATCTCACCCCGTGGGGTCAAAATGATCACAAGAACGGTGAGCAGAAATCCCAGAACCACACGGAGGGACCTAGTGAATGACCTGCAGAGAGCTGGGACCAAAGTAACAAAGGCTACCATCAGTAACACACTACGCCGCCAGGGACTCAAATCCTGCAGTGCCAGACGTGTCCCCCTGCTTAAGCCAGTACATGTCCAGGTCCGTCTGAGGTTTGCTAGAGAGCATTTGGATGATCCAGAAGAGGATTGGGAGAATGTCATGTGGTCAGATGAAACCAAAATATAACTTTTTGGTAAAAACTCAACTGGTCGTGTTTGGAGGAGAAAGAATGCTGAGTTGCATCCAAAGAACACCATACCTACTGTGAAGCATGGGGGAGGAAACATCATGCTTTGGGGCTGTTTTTCTGCAAATGGACCAGGACGACTGATCCGGGTAAAGGAAAGAATAAATGGGGCCATGTATTGTGAGATTTTGAGTGAAGACCTCCTTCCATCAGCAAGGGCATTGAAGATGAAATGTGGCTGGGTCTTTCAGCATGAAAATGATCCCAAACACACCGCCCGGGCAACGAAGGAGTGGCTTCGTAAGAAGCATTTCAAGGTCCGGGAGTGGCCTAGCCAGTCACCAGATCTCAAACCCATAGAAAATCTTTGGAGGGAGTTGAAAGTCTGTGTTGCCCAGCCACAGCCCCAAAACATCACTGCTCTAGAGATCTTCCTGGAGGAATGGGCCAAAATACCAACAACAGTGTGTGAAAACCTCAGTCATTGCCAACAAAGGGTATATAACAAAGTATTGAGATTAACTTTTGTTATTGACCAAAAACTTATTTTCCACCATAATTTACCAATAAATTCATTAAAAATCCTACAATGTGATTTTCTGCATTTCTTTTCAACTCATTTTGTCTCTCATAGTTGAAGTGTGCCTATGATGAAAATTACAGGCCTCTCTCATCTTTTTAAGTGGGAGAACTTGCACAATTGGTGGCTGACTAAATACTTTTTTGCCCCACTGTAACCCTAACCCTACCAGGGGGCAGTCCATGTAACCCTTCCTGGCGTTGGGTTTTGATGATGTTGGCTGCAGCGTTGTTACTGGTTTCTGCATATTGCTGAGCAAGGCTGTGCTCTGACGGAGGTACAGTGTGTGTGTGTAAACACATCCTAGACAGGGGCTACTGACAGGGGCTCCTGACCTGGGGATGGATGCAGTATAGGGAGGACTGAAGGCTGCAGAAAAAGCCTGAGCCCCCCAGAGGACTCTCACCATTGATCTGTAGCTTGAGAAGAACTAGTCGAGAAGGGAGAGGAAGAAGCAGACCAGCAGGATTGGAGAGGACTAGAGGGGGGAGAGAGGGCTGGAGGGAGAGAGGGCTGGAGGGAGAGAGGGCTGGAGGGAGGGAGGGAGAGAGGGATGGAGAGAGAGGGCTAGAGGGAGAGACAGGCAAGCATGCATAAGCAATCCTACTCTCATCTCTCAGCTCTTTTTCTGCCTGTACGTGCCTTTGTTCTTGTGTCTGAAGGTGGTAGTTTTAAGACCATTACTATCTCTCTCCATTCTCGGTTTCTCTCTCGCACTCTCCTTCCACTGCAGAGCTCTTCTCACACAAGGACACTAACACAGAGTCACACAGAGACACTGTTGACTCATTCAATTTTTTGGTGTTTTTAGTATGCATCCTTAATTTTCCCTACCACACCTCTCTGAGCCCTCCCTACCACACCTCTCTGAGCCCTCACCCAACCACACCTCATTGAGCCCTCATCACCACACCTCTCTGAGTCCCCCCCCAAACAACTCTCTGAGCCCTCCACCCACCACACCTTACTGAGCCCTCCACCCACCACACCTTACCGAGCCCTCCACCCACCACACCTTACCGAGCCCTCCACCCTCCACACCTTACCGAGCCCCCCACCCACCACACCTCACTGAGCCCTCCACCCACCACACCTTACTTAGCCCTCCACCCACCACTCCTTACTTGGCCCTCCGCCCACCACACCTTACCGAGCCCTCCACCCACCACTCCTTACTTAGCCCTCCACCCACCACA
>JACXGJ010016475.1:0-12271 GCA_016801105.1 Esox niger
GGGGAACCTATTTATGTTCAATGTTTCCACACGGTCGTGTGGTTCATTTTGGTTTGTTAGCCGTAGGCTCTACTACCCAGTCCTAGTGTCTGATTTATGTTTGTAAGTTTGTTTCTTTTGTCCATTAAAGTATGGATCATTACCAAAACAGCCGTTCTGCCTCTGCTTTTCTGTCCTCCCACACCGGACACTATGACACTCCTGCCATTTTAAACTTAAGAGGACTTGAGGTTTGGCCCACACCTGCGGAGTACCAGGCTTGACTCGTTGCTGTCCCTGTCCAAAGTTGTCCTATTTGTATTGTAGATCATTACGACACCTGACAATTTCAGTTGCCACTGCTGATCCCCCCGTCTGTCCCTGTCCTTGTCTATCTTGTCATGACTCCGATCTGGACTAGGTTTAAATAGACTCTGGGCTCAGCCCACATGCATCGATTAATTTTTACAATTTGGACTCTTAATATGATCACCCGGCACAGCCAGAGGAGGACTGGTCACCTCTCTGAGCCTGGCTCCTGTCTAGGTTTCTTCCTAAATTTCAGCCTTCTTAGGGAGTTTTTACTAGCCACTGAAGTTCAACACTACTGTTGTTTTACTACTTGGGGTTTAAGGACAGTTGTTTGGTGAATGCAATTTGTGACAACTGCGGATGTAAAAAGGGCTTTATAAAATAAATGTGATTTAATTAAATGGAGCCCAATAGGTATCTTCAAATAGGATATCAGAATGTAAAAGGTCATAACCCCATCATATTGTCACTGTGGGTGCATTTAAGGATATGCATTCAAGTATGTTGTTCGTGGTTTTCACCCTGACAGCGTACATGTCCTTTCTGACATGTCCTTTCTGCCAAGAGCCAGGAATTCTGGGGAGATGTGTCATCGACAATAAGGACTATATCATTTGGTGCTAGGTTTTTCCTGATTTTGTTCAATATCTGCTGTTTCTGCATTAGTGGGAGATATTCTCTGATCCAGCGCTTCCAGAGAAAATCAGCCAGACACTGAACTTGACTCTTTCTTTGTCTGGAGTAGGAATCATCCTTTTAAAATCGTCCATATGGAAGGATGGGCTTTCCCTTGAGCTGCAGCAGGTGGTTTGGCGTTAGGACCTCCAGGTCATTTGTATCATTTGACACAGTGGTAATGGGGCAGTCATTAAGTATAGCCTCTACTCTGTTACAAGTTTAACAGAGTTCCATCTGTATACACTTGTCGTCCAGGGTTTGTACAGTGCTTTCTTGATGGTTCGGATCAGCCTCTCCCATATGCCTCCGTGATATGAGCCTGTGGGAGGGTTAAACGTCCACTTAATCTTTTAGAAGCTTATACTGGATCTGGTTGTGGTCCAAGTTGGAAAGAGATTGCCTTTACTCTCGCTCAGCACCCACATAGTTTGTACCATTATCTGATAAAAATTATTTTACAATGGAGTAAGCCAGTTCCAGGTGGACAGCGGACAAAACTCAATTTACTATGCTCCCGTCTCTCTACTTCATTTTGGCCAAAGTTATCTGTTCCCACGTGCGTGAATGCTGGTAAGTCAGGAGTGATGCCACTTTTTTTAAGAACAGAAATTATGTGTCCTTTGACAGAAAGGAAACGTTGACAGAAGAGGCAGTCTCTGACTATTCTACTGGAAGCAGAAATGGCCCTAATGATCAAGTACTTCTGTCAGAGTTTAGAGAGCATTTGATTTCTCCGGCAATGGCCCACCACCTCATGAATGTGGCTCAAAAGCAGCTTAGATAGGTGGCTGTCTTTAGGCAGGACTGCTGGGTGCTTATGTTTTGTTGGTAATGCCATTTTACCAACATGTATAACTCAACTTCTCCAACATGTAGAACTCAACTGGATCTAACTTGTAAATTGAACTACCTTTATTTACCACATCATTCCCTGTCAGTGCCGCTGTCTTGTCTTGAAAATACTGCGACTGGACATGGCATACAAGTACTTCTACTGCCTAGACAAGATTCTCCCCTGAGAGGTTGTAAGCACCAAGCTGGATTCTAGGCCTTTTTGGTTGTTAATTCTAATGGATTTTCATCTGTACATCAGGATCCTGTATGCAAAGTGTATTTTATGCTGCTTTCCTACTCATCTCCAGGAGTATTCTCTTGAATTTCAATAACCATGCTGTCGCTTTCTTCGAACAATCTCAGGATGAGAAGTATTCTATCAGCTTTGTTAGCGGATGCTGTTGAGTCACAATCATACTGAACGCATTGATCTCCTTGACCCCAGGGTCGTTATCAGGAATGAGTGGGGCTCCTCTGTGAGTTTTGGCCAGCTCTCTTCTGTATTTAACCAGAATTCCAGACCTTTTAGCCATCGCTTGGATTTAACTGTTATAAATACTGACCGTTGTTGAATTTACTTTAGAGGCTCCTCGAATGATTATTCTGTAAGCATTTTACGCATCTCTCTATTTGCAAATAAACTTCTAATTGTGCCAAGAGAATTTTGTCTCTGTCTTACTCCTTTGAGTGTCTATCGATGAAATTTCCATCACATATCTTATTTATTTTTTCATTAGAATTATTGTTACTCTTTATATTTTAACTGCACTGTTGGGAGTTGGAAAACCAAGCATTTTATTGCTATAACATGTTATTGCAAATGACAAATAAACTTTTGAACTTGAAGCTTCTTAGCTAGCAAAATCAAGGGGGCTAGAAATCCCAATGTGTCGTAGACAGAATTTGTCACAAGTGGTAGCTGCTTTACAACTATTTTGAAGGAAAATTTATCAGTTTCGACATTCCACTGAATTCCAAGTGCTTGTTCCATGGGGAGGTCTGCTTTACTTCCTTGTTCTTTACTTGGTTAGGAATCAAAGCCAGAATGGAACGACTGTTTCTGATACGTTTTGTGAGCTTGAATCCACCGGTAATGCACACAGTTGAGTTTCGTAGTTTGTGAAATGGCTTGGGTCTCATTCGGTACAGACTTTAGGCTGTCATCCACATAGATAGTTCGCACAGCTAGGTGAGGAGACTGCACCAAAGAGATCGACCACCATTCTGAATTCTGCAATGTGGTTGACAGATGTTTGCCCACCACAAGAAATGTAAGAAGACGCAGTCATTTTCTGGAACCTTGACCTGGTGGAACATTTCTTATTCCAGTATATGCCATTAGTACAATTGGTTCTTGAAGGAAAGAATGTAGGGCACTGTGTTCGTAAGGTCGGGACCTTGCTGTAGCTTAGTAATGAGTGAGAAACCTTGAAATGATGCAGCATAGTATTGTGGAAAATTGTTACCCTTTTTTCCGCCAACCTTTTCAAACAACTAAGGAGTTTGTCAATTCAAAGGTAGTCTTTATTAAGGAAATAAAGCCGAGCTGATCTGCACAGCAACCAATCCATGTTGGTCTGCAGAACAACCGACTTCCAAACTTTGGAAACACTTTTATGCAGTATAATTATATATGTTATTTGTTCCTCCCATTATGCCAATTTCTGGATAGATCCTTCTCGAGTCTTCCGCCAACCCTCTGTGTTCCGGCCCATAACACACTGTTAGGAAATATTGGTGGCATGATGGTGACTTGATTTCTCCAAAGATTTTCCCAAGAGATTCAAGGAAAAGCCACAGGTCCTTCTGTCCTCAATATCAGATAAGAACAACCACCTATTGTACTGACTATGAGAACAGTAGCAAGAGTACAGTTTATCAGAAAAATCTAAGACAGACACTTTTGGATTATATGAGCTATGGTTAAATGTTTCATCCATTAACACCCAAATATTATACAAGTGATCACATGAGACATTCTGTCTACTCTACATCAGGTTAATGTGAAATAACAAAAATATATGAAAATGTCCCAACAACAAAATTTCTCTAATTTTCCCTTTTATTATTTCTGTGCAGCTGACAATGTGGCGACCTTTCACAATGTGAAGTCACTCATAAAGCCCTTGTAATCAGCAAATAATGCCTCGTCCCCTCAGAATCTCATGATAAGCTTCATGGCTCGCTGCTCCGCCCTCTTTCGGTTGCACGGCAGATTCCCATTCTCTGGCAAATGGCAAACGTAGTTGAAAGTGTCCATCTTTCTGAATTACTGAATAAGCTGCAATTTTCAGGAACTGCCTGTCGAGAGTTCTGGTTTCTCGTCATAATACCTCTCTGAGAAGTCTTAACTAGGAACTCTTTTAAGGTTAGCAATTGGGATTCTGTTGGCGGTAACCCATATGCAACCCTGTTCATTAGTGGGCTGGTAGCGGCTCAGTTGACCATTAATGACCAATCCAAGATTGGTTTTGACCACGTAGGGCCCGTTTCCTTCACAGTTAATAATACTCCATGGCTACTTTGCGTTAGGGACGTTGATCCCAATTTACAGTCAAATGTCTGCTGTAATAATGTTCATAGGAATATCTTTTAGGTATGGCCACTCCTGTAAGTCCTCTTGGTTGGGAATAATTTCCTTACCTACTGGTATTGAGTTTTGGGTAAATACTTCTGGCAGTGAAAGGAACTCATCGCAGTCAAGGCCACTAACATCCAGTTCTTCCAGTTTGTAAGTTCTTTGAGGTTTCTCTTCACCTTTCGTACTCAGTAGGATCTTAATCTATTAATGTCTCAGTACAGAAGGTGGCAGAGCTTCCGGAGTCTAGAAATGCATATGTTTGTATTACTCTGCTGCTCTAAGCCACTCTGCTTTGAATGATGCATTTGCAATCAGATGCACCTGCCCCGGTACACCTGAATCCATATGTCTGAGAAAGCATTGCGGCATTAGTAACAGAAGTAATCTCATTCTTGGTTGCACCACTTCCATCCTTCTGTAGAGAATCCCAGTTCTCAATGTACAAGAGTGTTGGTTACTTGACAGGTAAGGCGTCTTTTACCTGATTTACTCATGTGGCCTTTGGTTAGACATGCATAACAAATCCCTTTTCTTTTGAGGATTTCAATCTTTCTCTTACGGAGTTCTCCGAAGCCATCTTGCGGCAGGATTCCAAAGCATGTTCTCTGTCACAAAACAGACATGCTGTTTGAAAAACATCACTTGAATTAACATATCTTCCATTCACATTCCTGATCTCTGTTGTCTGAGTTCAAAGCTACTAGGGTAATGGTGACCAAATGGCGCTTCTCATTTTTTTCAAGTTTCTAAAAGCCTGCGCCACCAATATTTAACCAGGAACAAGTTGATTCATATCAGTAATTTCAGTAATTCCATTCAAAAAGTGATACTTGTATAATGTATTCAGTCATTCCACACAGACTGATAAATTTCAGGTGTTCATTCCTTTTCATTTTGATGATTATAACTGACAACTAATGAAAACCCCCAAATCAGTATCTCAGAAAACAGAGTGTTGGTTAGTGACTGTAACACCCCACTGTTCCCTGTTTTAAAAGCAGATAAAAAAATAGCGGAGACTAGGCCACGATTTACGACTGATAAAGGAGATTGTGCAGGAGTGTCAGGCGGACGTTCCAAATCCACACACATTGCTAACAAATATCCCAATGTGCTTCTACGTTGGAGCAATGCCATGCAGATTCTATAAGTGTTACAAAAGTTGGCAGAGGGAGGACATAAGGTATCTAAGAAAAAAGTTGCAGTACTGCCAAACAGAAGTTGAATATCTGGGACAGATGATGACCTTTTTGGGAATGACAGGGTTCAGCTCAGACTGAATAGAGGACTATGCCTTAAGAGTGGCACCCTTTTGTGGCAATTTCTTAACTAATGTATTTTGGAGACATGTTTTTCTTATCTATTACCTGGTATGTAACTCTGGTCTTTAGATGTGACATGCATCTGTATTATTTCAGAGAATCATTAGGTTCTCTGACCATCTGCTCAACTGGCTAAACCATTAAGGGTATCTGTCCTTTGTTCCTTAGGAATGTGAATGTTGGGGTAAGGTGGGGCAGTTGTCCCTTTAGGTAAAAACAACAGTAAACATTATGGCAGGAAGGATAAGATAGGGGGGATAACCCTCCCACCTGTGTGACCTAAGATTGATGCAATGCTTTAACAGCTTTCGAAACAATAAACCAGGATATGCAATCTGCATCTGATCTGCGAACACTGATTGATGATTAATGGTTATTAGACTACTTTCCTTTGTTAACATATCCGGATGTAACCATCAAACGATGTGTGACAGTTAACCCGGCGGGAAGAATTCCCCTCAGATATGAAGGAGAACCTCATGATTGTGTAGCAGAGTCCTTGACATTCACTAGACTAAGGCCTGATCTTCTCTCAACCCCGATGGTGGGGGCCGAGGAAGAGTTATTTGTATTTGGATGGATCCTGTTATAAAGATTATGAGGAAAATCATGCAGGATTTGCGGTGGTCAGAAGAGATAAAAAGGGCCAATTTCAGACCATAATTTGTCAAGCATATTTACACCGACACAGCCTATGCACATCTGTTTGGAGCCGTATGGAAACAAAGGGGGTTTAAGAAAGTGAATGGTACGCCCATCCTGCACCATGATCATATTCGAGATTTAATTATATCTTTGCTGCTTCCTTGAAATTTGCCATAATCAAGTGCCAGGCACACAAGAATGGAAATTACCACATCATTCAGGGAAACAACGCGGCAGATGAGGCAGCCAAAGCAGCATCTAAGTGTCATAACGGGATAATGGTATATATTGGCCAAATTGGTGGAGGCAGCTCCGGGAATGGATGATGTTATCAGGATGCAAGAGAGAGCTAGTATTAATGAACGAAATGTGTGGATTAACAAGGAGCCACCAGAGATGATGTGGGTCTTTGGAGATCCCATACCGGACACTTGGTGGCACCGGCTGCTCTGTTACAAATCCTGATAGTAAATGCATACGGTTTTGACTGAGAGCAGGGTTTCTGGTCACCATATATGCAGGCAACGGTGGATGCGACTATTCCGGAATGTGAGGCATGTGCACAGAATAATGTCAGAAAAGGGATAATAACACCATTGGGTCAAATCTCACCAGAAGGACCGTTTAGACATTTGGTGATAGACTATGGTGGACATGTTGAGAACTGTCAATAGGAAACGGGTGTGTGCTTGTGGTGATTGGTCTTTTGAGGGTATAGCGTCTACCCACTGACAAAATCTGTCAATGAGCTGGAACAGTGATTAAGTTTCTAACAAGAGAAGTGATGCCAAGATTTGGCATCCCAATAGAAATCAGCTCAGACAGTGGGTCAACTTTCATTGAAAGGACATTGAAACAGGTGATTCGAATACTTAGAATCAAGCAGAGGCTGGGGTGTTTACCACCCTCAAGGGATGGTATAGAGAGTGAATGGAACATTAAAAGCTAAAATCAATAAAATATCCGCAAGCGCAATATTGAACTGGGTTGATGCTTTACCACTGGCACAAATGAGCTACCGCATGCAGGCAAAAAGAACAGCTCATGAGATGCTTACGGGTCGACCCATGCCAGTGCCAGTGCTAAGAGGTCCTAATGAAGGACCTTCATTGGAGCAATTAGAATTACAACTCTGAGAATATGTTAGACAACTAACTGCTCTACATGAAGTTATCTATCGACAGGAAAGTGCAAGAGTGCCAGAGCCAGAGGACAACCAGCCCAGAGCAGTTGAACCAGGAGATCAGGTCTATATAAGGGTCTTCAAGAGAAGGTGGAACGAGCCGAGACGCAAAGGCCCATACCGGGTGATCCAGGCAACTCCAACAGCGATACTTGTAGAGGGCAGCAACACCTGGTATCATCTCAACCACTGTACCAAGGTTCCCCGAGGAGCAGGTCAAAGACCACAGGAAGAAGACGGTGAAGAGGAAGGGGTCGATGGAGACGACTAACGCGGACCTGAACCGGCGGGAGCTGAGGGAGTTTTGGAACGTCCAGATCTATCCCCTAGGATGCTCTCGCCAGATGAACTGGAATCGCCAGGACAGGGCACGTCAGGCACGGGCCATGATGATGGTCTGTCTGCTGTTGCTTGGCTGCGCGCTATGGCCGATGCTATTGTCCCAAGGACAGATATGGAAGAAAGTAATGGGGAAACTCCCCATGCCCTGGAACCCATCAGCCCAGAAAGCAGCGGGGGAACATCAGCAGCCAGGGCACAAGGAGAATCAGGCCCCCCTGTCACAGAACAAGGGTTTGCTACCATTGACCTTGCAGACCTGGACTGGGACTAATGTGACTCAATTCCCATTTGATGTAAACAACTCAGACATTGACCTAGACAAAAGGAATAAGGAATGCACAGGAGCGCTATTGCAAGGAGTAATTGTCACAGTCCCGGCCTGCTGGGGCCGTTCCGCTCCATGTTTTCTGTTTGTCTGTGATCTGTCATGTCTTTGTTTCTGTTGATCAGTGTATTTCGTTCACCTGTGTTTTGCCCCCACCTGTTTCTGTTCTCCTCGTTAGTCTGTGTATTTAGTTCTGTCAGTTTCTTCCGGCCTTTGTTGGGTCATTGTCTTTGTCGTTACTGGTTGTTTGCCCCTGCTCCATGTTCGCCCTTTCACCTAGTTTTAGTTTGTTCTATTTTAAGTAGTGCACTGCACTCGGTTTTGTTTTGTATTTAGTTCATTAAAGTTTTCCCCTGCACACCTGCATTTGCCTCCATCTCCCTCCTTGGATTCCCTGCACAACTCTGCGGAATCAAACAACCTGGTTTCCTCAAAAAGAGAGCTTTTTGAGGAAACGGCTCCTGCAGCAGCGGTGAGAGGAAAGGGTGTTGTAGAAATTAATGGAAAACCATGGGGACATTTATGGGATAGAAACATAAATAGTGAGAAATTGGGCACATACCCTGGGTGCCAGGGAACCAAACAATGCGTAGGAGATGAGCAGTGAGGGGCGTACTTGAGGCTAGGGACATAACGATCCCAGGAAAAACCAAGCAGAAGGTGCAAAGGTAAATCGGGGTGAGAACCCAGGGTGAGAATAACCTGTGCAGCTGGAGAGATGATGCTCAGTATGGTCAGGCAGTTTGGTCTGGGGGCACCTGCTTCATTAAAGTAATGGAAATGAGAGGGAAGTGGAGAATGGTGGTGGAATATGACAAGAATATGCTAGGGTTATTTCTGGAGCTCACAATTACTAGCTTTTTGAATGGAAGTATGAAACAACGATTAGAATTGTGGCATGATGAATCAGGATCAGGAAGTACAGAAGCATAAGTCACAGTGCCCCAGTAAGCCTTGGCCCCTAGATCCACAACCAAGTGTGCACAAAAAGGTTCCCCGAGATTCATACAGATAACACCAGGACCCACTATGGTACAGCTACTAGTTTCTATGAGGGATGAGGTTCCAGCATCTGCACCTTATATAGAAGTAGAACCTTAAATAGCAGTAAAGTCAACAGAAGACACAGAAAGGGACCACATGGAGGCAGCTGAAAAATATGGGCTCAGTACACAGCTAGCCAGCACGAGGTAGATACCTGTTTGGTGTGTTCAAGAGCAGGACATGGAGGTATGGTGGTAGTGCCTATTGAGAAAGTATGGGATGAGTGTTTGGAGGAAAAATGTTGTAGCGTACCGGAGTAAATGGTGAAGCTTTTCACGACCCGTGTTTTGTGACATGTTTGGTTTGGTTAGGAAGTACATGGATCCGAGCGAAAATGAGAAAGTATAATTATTCGATAACATCAGAATGTGAGGCATTGAATATATGGATCAGTCAAGTCAGAGCAGGGGTCAACCTTCCAGAAACAGGTATGAGAATTTTAGGTAGACGTGAATGCTTTCAGGCATGAGGTACAGTGGATGTTGGGCACTTTCTGAAATGTAAGAAGACGCTTATTTTGGACCAAGGAGAAATATCAGTGGTACAAACTGGTAGTGGTTTTGACTAAGACTGTTGTTTCCCAAATGCCCCTGCGAAGTGTAGACTCTGCTACTAATGACTTAGAAGTTATTCCATTGCAGGGTCATCCTGGCCAGTACATGGATAAGTGCGGACACCTCTGCAATGTTAAAGGAGGACCTTTGAATTGCCCATATGGAAATCCTGAATGTGAATGGTCCCTCAAACCAGCACCTGCTAAGTGACTGCCAAGAATATTACCATCAGAATTCTGTCACAGCAAACATTGTTGCTGTGGTAGCACCAGTCATGGCCGAGGGATTATATCAAAACTCGCTGACCAACGGAAGTCTGCTTAATCTGGGCTATGACGAAATTGAGCTTCAAGACTGACTAGACCCGAAAAACTACCCATGTCCCTATAGGGAAACATGGTGTTGATTCTGCAGTAAGTTATCATTACCCTGAACCATATGATTATGCACTATGGACTCCTTAACCTTAAGGTGGGTGGTAGCCAACTAAATATGATGTATTTGGGATTGGAAATGATGGTTTTAGCTTTTATTATCCACTGAATATGAGTGATTTTGATCATTTCTGTAACCACTCATATTCCATTTATATACAGTGGGAAGAACAAGTATTTGATATACTACTGATTTTGCCGGTTTTCCTATTTACAAAGCATGTAGAGGTCTGTAAATCCAGAAAATCACATTGTATGATTGTAATAATTAATTAGCATTATATTGCATTACAAGTATTTGATCACCTACCAACCAGTAAGAATTACGGCTTTCACAGACCTGTTAGTTTTTCTTTAAGAAGCCCTCCTGTTCTCCACTCATTACCTGTATTAACTGCAACTGTTTGAACTTGTTACCTGTATAAAAGACACCTGTCCACACACTCAATCAAACAGACTCCATCCTCTCCACAATGGCCAAGCCCAGAAAGCTGTGTAAGGACATCAGGGATAAAATTGTAGACCTGCACAGGGCTGGGATGGGCTACAGGACAATAGGCAAGCAGCTTGGTGAGAAGACAACAACTGTTGGCACAATTATTAGAAAACAGAAGATGTTCAAGATGATGGTCAATCTCCCTCGGTCTGGGGCTCCATGCAAGATCTCACCTCGTGGGGCATCAATGATCATGAGGAAGGTGAGGGATCAGCCCAGAACTACACGGCAGGACCTGATCAATGATCTGAAGAGAGCCGGGACCACAGTCTCAAAGAAAACCATTTGTGACACATTACGCCATCATGGATTAAAATCCTGCAGTGCACCCAAGGTCCCCCAGCTCAAGCCAGCGCATGTCCAAGCCCATCTGAAGTTTGCCATTTGCCATCTGGGTGATCCATAGGAGGAATGGGAGAAGGTAATGTGGTCTGATGAGACAAAAATAGAGCTTTTTGGTCTATACTCCACTCGCCATGTTTGGAGGAAGAAGAAGGATGAGTACAACCCCAAGAACATCATCCCAACCATGAAGCATGGAGGTGGAAACATCATTCTTTGGGGATGCTTATCTTCAAAGGAGAAAGGACGACTGCACCGTATTGAGGGGAGGATGGATGGGGCCATGTATCGTGAGATCTCCCTCAGTAAGAGCATTGAAGATGGGTTGTGGCTGGGTCTTCCAGCGGGACAACGACCCAAAACACACAGCCAGGGCAACTAAGGAGTGGCTCCGTAAGAAGCATCTCAAGGTCCTGGAGTGGCCTAGCCAGTCTCCAGACCTAAACCCAATAGAACATTTTTGGAGGGAGCTGAGAGTCTGTATTGCCCGGCGACAGCCCCGAAACCTGAAGGATCTGGAGAAGGTCTGTATGGAGGTGTGGGCCAAAATCCCTTCTGAAGTGTATGCAAGAATTACTGGAAATGTATGATCTCTGTAATTGCAAAAAAATATTCTTTACCAAATATTAAGTTTGCTTTTTTGATGTATCAAATACATTCACCTAAAGGATTATTAGGAACACCATATTAATACTGTGTTTGATCCCCTTTCGCCTTCAGAACTGCCTTTTCTACCTGGCATTGATTCAACAAGGTGCTGAAAGCATTCTTTGGAAATGTTGGCCCATGTTGATGGGATAGCATCTTGCAGTTGATGGAGATATGTGGGATGCACATCCAGGGCACGAAGCTCCCGTTCCACCACATCCCAAAGATGCTCTATTGGGTTGAGGTCTGGTGACTGCGGGGGGCATTTTAGGACAGTGAACTCATTGTCATGTTCAAGAAACCAATCTGAAATTATTCGAACTTTGTGACATGGTGCATTATCCTGCTGGAATTAGCCATCAGAGGATGGGTACATGGTGGCCATAAAGGGATGGACATGGTCAGAAACAATGCTCAGGTAGGCCATGGCATTTAAACGATGCCCAATTGGCACTAAGGGGCCTAAAGTGTGCCAAGAAAACATCCCCCACACCATTACACCACCACCACCAGCCTGCACAGTGGTAACAAGGCATGATGGATCCATGTTCT
>JACXGJ010016476.1:0-12272 GCA_016801105.1 Esox niger
TCTGGTGCAGAGGAGTGGTCTGTAGTTAACTCAGTGCTCTGGTGCAGAGGACTGGTCTGTAGTTAACTCAGTGCTCTGGTGCAGAGGAGTGGTCTGTAGTTAACTCAGTGCTCTACTGCAGAGGAGTGGTCTGTAGTTAACTCAGTGCTCTGGTGCAGAGGACTGGTCTGTAGTTAACTCAGTGCTCTGGTGCAGAGGAGTGGTCTGTAGTTAACTCAGTGCTCTACTGCAGAGGAGTGGTCTGTAGTTAACTCAGTGCTCTGGTGCAGAGGACTGGTCTGTAGTTAAGTGTTGTCTGGTGCATTGGAGTGGTCTGTAGTTAACGCAATTGTGTGGAGTCAAAGGAGTGGAGTCATATCTCCTTATGTGCTTTCCCTAAAGAGAAAAGCTCTGAATGTCAGAGCATCTTGACTTCTCTGTCAGATTTGACTACATCGACTCACTGTTCAGAGAGATGAGCCTCCTGTACAATTCAGGAGAGCAGCCATATGTCAGTAGGCATACGTGATTTGAAGATGCCTGAACATAAAGCCCAATTCTCCTTCGTCTCCTGTTGTCTTTGTTTCAAGTCTTGTTTTCTTAAGGATACTGCGTCCCCTGGCCCCTCACTCTCGCTGTTATGTCCCTGTTGCAGATATTACCAGGAAGAGGCAGGAAATGTGCTTCATCCGATGCCGGAAAACCTTGGCTTTACCAATAATTATGCTTTAAGGGAGGAATATGTGAAATGTATCAATGTGAACCATATGTGATGGAGTTGTGTTGTTAGAATTATTGTCAAAATGGTATCAGGGTGTCACCTGGACTTTACAGTCCTACCGGAGAGGCACCATGTGGTCAAATTCAATCTACCGAATAGTTAAAAAACTGACCTGAAAATATGGAAACTAAGTTTTATTGCAGAAAAAGCACAATCCGTATGATTGTTGATGTTTGAATGTGGATATTAAACAACTGTTTTGACTTTTCTTGGATTATCAGTATATCCCTGTTTAGCTGAGACACCCTGGCTTAGTATCATAGTTTTTTTGTTTTTTTTAACAGAGATTATAATAAAAGCACAATGTCTATGGACACCAAAACAGATATATTTACACAGATGAACAATTCAGTTTTCAATGTGTCTAAATTCTGTGACATTTTCAGACTGATGGGTGGAGATTTGGGCTGGGATTCATTCTGACTGCAGGTGTTTGACAATACTTGTGTTCGCAAATATCTCGTTCAAGGTAAGACTGCATGCTTGAACATTGGCTCAATTTGGCTTTGAAAGCAGTTGTTGACAACCCATAGTCAAATGAAATCACACTTGACCTCTGCTTCCGATATTATGATGAACCATGACTGAGTCACTAACTAACCCTAATGATACTGACTGAGTCACTAACCATGATGACCCTAAGTCATGAACTAACAAACTAGGATGATCCTGACTGAGTCACTATGATGACCCAGACTAAATCACTAACTAACCCTAATGACACTGACTGAGACACTAACCATGATGACCCTAAGTCATGAACTAACAAACTAGGATGATCCTGACTGAGTCACTATGATGACCCAGACTAAATCACTAACTAACCCTAATGACACTGACTGAGACACTAACTATGATGACCCTAAGTCATGAACCAACAAACTAGGATGATCCTGACTGAGTCATTAACTATGATGACCCTATCTAAGTCACTAAGAAACCCTAATGACACTGACTGATTCACTAACTATGATGACCCTAAGTCATGAACTAACGAACTAGGATGATCCTGACTGAGTCACTAACAAACCCTAATGACACTGACTGATTCACTAACTATGATGACCCTAAGTCTTGAACTAACGAACTAGGATGATCCTGACTGAGTCACTAACAAACCCTAATGACACTGACTGATTCACTAACTATGATGACCCTAAGTCTTGAACTAACGAACTAGGATGATCCTGACTGAGTCACTAACTATGATGACCCTGACTAAGTCACTAACTAACCCTAATGATACTGACTGAGACACTAACTATGATGACCCTAAGTCATGGTTGATCCTAAGTCACTAACTGTGATAAACCTGACTTAGTCACAAGCTATGATAACCCGGGCTAAGTCACAAACTATGAAGATCCATTGTCACAAGCCTGAGTCACTAAGAAACATTGATGACCCTGGCTCAGTCACAAGCTATGAAGACACTTAATAAGACACTATGATGAAGCCTTGATAGTCACTAACTGACACTATGATGACACTAAGTTACTTTCTATTAGAAATAAAAGGGCATTAGCTCCTGTTTATCTCTCAGAAGAAGACAAGTTACAGAGGATTAGTACAAGATGGGCCATGAATAGGAGTATAGTCGGATTGACCCCTAAATGGCATCCTACTCACTTCATGGAACATTACTTTGACCAGAGCCCTGAGGGCACCACCACAGGAATGGGGTGCCGTTTGGGACTGGGACCTTACTTTATTTTTATAACGCTCCCTTGTTCATTTTGCTGTATATGACTTTGCTAATGTGATTATTACTGGTGGACAATATTGTTGAACTTTGGGAACTTGGGAACATTTAAATGTGTATATCAGACAACCCAGTATATCTATTTAAAGTATTCCATATGTGTTTTTGTTGTTCATTTTGTTATTTTTCATTTCTTCAATTAAGAACAAGCGGTTTATTTCACAACAAGGGATGTAAATATTGTATAAGTATTACATTTTGGTAAATAAAAAAAACGTGTTATTGAAGCTTTTCATTTCAGGGCAGAGCAATTGGAGTCAGTTGGACCTTTTTCATTGCTTTTAAAAGATTCTGTAAATGTGAATTCCAATCGATTAGTTCAGGCTCACTGATAATGAATTTATTCTTATCCTTATTGATTGATTGACATTGATTATATTGTACTATATTAATTGATAATATTACAATAGTAGCTGTCTGATGTTTACATTTCATAACTTTTTTTCAAGTCAATTATTCAAGCAATGTCTTTCATGAAAACAATAAAACAATCACCGTTATGGCCTTTGAGTTTGCTGCAAACAGTTGTTATGGCATGTAAAGGCTTTGGTGAACCAGTCTTCTCCACACTCTGTACAGAAGTTATTTTTCAAAGACATTCAAACACATGACAGATATTCATAATACAATACTTGTTATTTTGTTTGTTCAGTTTAATGCTATTAATAAGTAATTTTTGTATTGAATCGCTGTTATTGCGTTCCATTTTAAGGACTGGGGGTTGGGTGTGGACTATGTGAGAGTGAACTTTGCTTTTTCAGTATTAAAGATCCATTTTCAAAACTATGCCACTGTAAAAAAAATACATGAATATGAACACGGAAGAAAAGTGATGATTAAAAAATTATCAAACTGACATTGTTTATCTTGATTAATTTCTCTGTTCTGTCGTTTCTTACCTATATTTAGGCAGGGGGATCAAACCAGCCTGTGGTGTGTCCTGGACTAATCAATTTAATCAACTGAATCTGTTTACAGTATCTCCTGGACTAGGCAGTACTCTGAGTGTAACAGGTCCTACTTGGACTCAAACCCAGGTCCCATGGATGGGAGTCAGGCACTCTAGCAAGGAGACTAAAACCTATGGGCCCTAGCGTCTGTCACTAGAGTGCCTCATTAAAGGGATAATTCATAAAAATCATATGTGGTTAAAAGTCAACTTACCTTGAGTTGTTCCTGAAGGCACATAGTCATTTTTTAAAACAATCTATTATTCAGCTCTGTCCCAGTCCATGATTGATTTGTAAATAGTTTTTTTATCATGTTTGACCTTTGTTGTAAAATTAGTATTGGAACCAAAATAATCTATGCTACAATAGTTTTTATTGTATTTATTCTGTACTAGAGTAAAAATTCATAATAATAACACATAGAATGAGAAAATAGAAATAGAATAAAAACAATCTGGTACATTCTATAGTAGATTCCATGAGGAGAAGCTACGTATAAGTCAAACAGAGTGATGACATTTAAGTGCTCATTCATAGGCACATTGAAAGAGAAGTATATTTTAAAATGGACAATTTAGGAGCAGGTTCTAAGATCTTCTGGTAGTTTATTCCAGTTGTGTGCAGCATGTATAGTTTGGACTCTGGGCTCTACTAGCTGACCTGCGTTCATGGATCTTAGAGCCCTGCTCGGTTTATATTCTTCAAACATATCAGAAATGTATTCGTGGCCTAAACCATTCAGGGATTTATAGATTAAAAGCACCTCTTTAAAATCTATTCTATAACTGACTGGAATCCAATGCAAAGATTTAAGAACCGGAGTGATGTGCTCTGTCCTCTTGGTCCTGGTTAACATTCTAGCAGCTGCATTCTGAATGAGCTGCAGCTGTTTTACAGTCTTTTGGGGGAGTTCAGTTAAGAGGCGATTACAGTAGTCAACCCTACTAGAGATGAAAGCATGGATGAGCTTCTCTTGGTCTTTTTGGGACACCAAGTCCTTGATTCTGGCTATATTTTAAGCTGATAGAATGCTGGTTTGGTGACTGCTTTGATATGACTGTTAAGTGTGAGGTCTGATTCAGACGAATCAGAAGACCAAAATTACACACTTGGTCCCTGGTTTTGTTGCCAAACACAATAATCTCTGTTTTATCTTGGTTTATTTGTAGACAAATTTGGTTCATCCAGGTATTTATGTGCTCTATACAATGACTATTGAGCTGTTGTCATACGGTTGAAGAGACATAAAATGTAATATAATTTGCATAGATATGGTAGCTAATGTTATTGTTCTGAAAATTTGGCCCAGGGGTAGCATACAGTTGTGCTAAAAATGTTGCGTACCTTTTGAGAATTGGTAATATACAGTGGGGAGAACAAGTACTGGATACACTGATGATTTTGCAGGTTTTCTTATTTACAAAGCATGTAGAGGTCTGTCATTTTTATCATAGGTACACATCAACTGTGAGAGATGGAATCTAAAACAAAAATCCAGAAAATCACATTGTATGATTTTTAAATAATTCAGTTGCATTTTATTGCATGACATAAGTATTTGATAAATCAGAAAAGCAGAACTTAATATTTGGTACAGAAACCTTGGTTTGTAATTACACACATTACACACTGATGCAGGAATTTTGGCCCACTCTTCCATACAGACCTCCAGATCCTTCAGGTTTCAGGGCTGTCGCTGGGCAATACGGACTTTCAGCTCCCTCCCAAAGATTTTCTATTGGGTTCAGGTATGGAGACTGGCTAGGCCACTCCAGGACCTTGAGATGCTTCTTACAGAGCTACTCCTTAGTTGCCCTGGCTCTGTGTGTTTCGGGTCGTTGTCATGCTGGAAGACCCAGCCACGACCCATCTTCAATGCTCTTACTGAGGGAAGGAGGTTGTTGGCCAAGATCTCGCGATACATGGCCCCATCCATCCTCCCCTCAATACGGTGCAGTTGTCCAGTTAATCCATGATGGCGCAGTGTGTTACTAATGTTTGGAGAAATCGTCAGTTTTTGCTCCTTGTTCGTCAATTCGGATATAGTTTAAAGTCCAGGTGCTAATGGATAATTCCTTATTCGTTTTTTTATGTATACTGAACAAAATAATAAAAGCAACACTTTTGTTTTTGTCCCCATTTATGATGAGCAGAACTCAAAGATCTAAGACTTTCTCTATGTACACAAAAGACCTGTTTCTCTCAAATATTGTTCACAAATCTGTCTAAATCTGTGTTAGTGAAGACTTCTCCTTTGCCGAGATAATCCACCACACAGGTGTGGCATTATCAGGATGCTGATCAGACAGCATGAGTGTTGCACAAGTGTGCCTTAGGCTGGCCACAATTAAAGGCCAGTAAAAAATTTGCAGTTCCTTTGAGTTCAGCTCATGATGAATGGGGACAAAAACCATAGTGTTTTGTTTATAATTTTGTTCAGTGTAGATAATGACCAAAACTGTTTGGTTTTTAGCGGTTACGTCCCAAAATCAAATATCAAATCAATTCTCATTTATTGTATTGAAAACAAAATATTTGCAGAAAACAGTTTTTTCTGGACATGTTTCATTGTTTAAATTTTAACAGAGAAATCCGGAGAAATCTCTGTACACAAGGGACAAGGACAAAAACCATGGCCATGATCTTTGGGCCTTCAGGGGGCACTGCATTGAAAACATACATGATTTTAGTGGAAATCACAGCATGGGTACTTCCGAAAACCACTGTCTGAGCACACAGTATGTCGCTGCATACATAAATGCAGTTAAGATTTTTTTGATTTTTCCAAGTAAATAAACAATATGTTGTTTGTTTTATCAGCATTTAGAACAAGTTTCGACTGATGAAATCTCTGTAAAATAATATCAAAGCAGGCTGTAACTGAGAAAGGCCGGAATTTGAGACGGTGCCGAACAAGAAATCACAGAATCGTCTGAATTGTGGAATCTGTGTAATGATGTAGTATTCTAAATATATTATGAAGGTATGTTTCATTGGAGGTTATATGGAAAAATGACAACAACATACACATCTGTGTTTTGATTCTCTTCCAGTTGGTTGCATTTTGATATCCTCAGGAATGTGAAATGTTTACATTACATCTCAACCCCCAATGCCAGATGGTCAATCTGTGCTATTTAGACACGCCCTACAATCTGTATATCAGCTTGTAACGAGCTTTACTGTGAGAACATTTTGGAACGTTCATTGAAACAGGACAACTCTGCTGCATTATTCCAATAAATATTGAATGTCTTTTCTCCCTTGATTTGCTTGGGTTCTCAATTATTTAATAATGTACGTAACCACTAAATTCAATCAGCATAGATATGTTATTTAGGTAAATTGTAAAGTGGAGTGGTCCCAGAAATGATCCCTGTGGCACACCCTTTAAAACCCTCTGAGCGCGATTGTCATGCAGGCATCCATAATCGTTACTCACTGCGCCGTAACCATAGAAGTAAGAAGCTTCATTCTTCTTACATGTGAAAAAGGAAATTCTGCTGCAAATGACAACGTGTCATTTGTGACTTTTGTCAACCAGAAATCCCACAATCGCAATCACAAAACCTCTAGATGGTGCACCGGTACATCTAGGTTCCACATTTTCATTCAAAACTCAGACACTGTAGAAGTTAGAGGCTTCACTTCTTTTACACGGGAACCACGACATTCCGTTGCAAATAACAACGTTATTGTGTCGTTTGTGTACTGTCGTCTACCAGAAGCCCCGCAATGGTGATCACAAATCCACACCAAATGTCGTCCTTCAGGATTTCAGCAGCAGCCCTAACTAATTATACTTGATCTTGTTCTGTTGTTTGGAAGTCCACAATACATAAACCAATCACAGACTGTGGTAGAACAACCAATGGAATGTCTTTCCATTTAACCCCCCCCCCAAAAGAGAGAAAAAGAGTGAGAGAGCCTGCGCCAGGGGGAGTTTCACATTTACCATGCTCCCAATAAAGTCATTATACACATGGATTGGACAGGATGTGGTAAAGGGGACAGGATCAACCTATTTGTAAAATGGGGTAAGTGGTGCCTAAATGCTATTCTATGATAATGTTTTTTATTATTTTGCATTGTTTTGTGGAATTACAAGGCCTTTATGATAACTTCATATAACAGTACAGTAGCCAGTGGTCCAATGTGCACCACTGCTGTGTTGTGTAGTGTCACCTGTGGATATAACCATCCAAAGGAAGACTGGACACATGCCTATTCTAATCTCCACCACTTCCAGATATGCTACATGTAGTGAATTCCAATGGAAATAAAGGCGCCCCCTATTCAAGACACCCCATAAAAAAAAAATACTCAGTGTTCAAAAAAGAAGGAAGTACAATATGATAGAATAAGTTCAGTGACCCCATATGGGCATTTTCAATGATTATCTGAATTTTCTAGGACAAAAGGGGTGTGGAAAGTGTTCATCACTACAATCATCATCTTCATCCGCTGATCCGGTAACGGGTTGTGGGGGCAGCAGCTCCAGCAGGGGACTCCAAACGTCTCTTACCCGAGCTACATTTGCCAGCTCTGACTGGGGGATCCCGAGGCGTTCCCAGGCCAGTGTCGAAATATAATCTCTCCACCTAGTCCTGGGCCTACCCCGAGGTCTCCTCCCAGCTGGACGTGTTTGAAACACCTTCCTAGGGAGACGTCCTGGGGGCATCCTTACCAGATGCCTGAACTACCTCTACTGGCTCCTTTCGATGCAAAGGAGAAGCCACTACAATTTAGATGTTTATTAAATTATGCTCAAATGGCTAATTACTTTTAATGCCCTTTTTTAACAATATACATATATAAATAATGCATGACAGTCTGCTAGTTTGCTCATCCCAACATAGACTGTTTCCCTTTAGAGAGGGGCCAATGTTTCCCTTGTAACACCTAGCCAATGCCACAAAAGGTATGTAATCAACACTCACTTTTACGTTTGTCATTTTATACTGTAACATCTTGTTTGGTAAACATGTCTGTGATAAGTAATAATAGAATTCAAGAATTGGCTTAGCTAACATCATATGTCCATATGCTTTTCTTATGCAATTAATATGAATGCCACTGAACAACGTTTATACAAACAGACAACAGGGTTAAATTAAGAGAAAGCTTATTTGCTCCAGATTCCATTTTGTGTGAGAATAAATATTTAAGTGTCATTGTGTGAGAACTTCGCTGGGAAAACAAGTGTGGATGTAACTTATTATAATTAAATTGTAACTGCAGGTTCAACGTCCCAGTAAGCTCCCATGACTTTACTGACAGCTGAATCAGCCAATGGAATTCTGAGCATTTTGCAGACTGTGAGTGTGGAATTATCTGATCATGAATAATAATATTAAATAATCGTATCATGATCATATTCTGCAAAATCCTCATATCCATAATGACACTTGTTTTGTCAGAGTACTGACAAAAAGCACAAGTATTTTACAGATGTACCTATTTCTATCTCAAAGTTATGTTACTTTTTTTTTGTTGGGACCTTTCAACCGTTTAATTGGTTGTTTGAGACCCTGGATGTTCCATGAGGTTACAGTTGCAATGGCTTTCTTCAAAATGCTTTTGAAGCCTTAATGGGTTTTGTCCATCATGTCTCAGGTCCAACGCACTGCCACAATCATACCTTAGTCCTTTCACAAGATATAGATATTGCAGATCTAATAATTATTCCCAATAATCCTGGAACATCTGATCAGTTTTATTACATTTACTGTTAAATCAAGAAACCCACTTGCACTCCAAACTACGACTTTTATAAACCGTAATATAAATGCTGATATAACAAAATGTATTAATATTCTTCCAGGCTTGCTTATCGATAACGGAGTTAATAAATCTGCAAACGATCAAATCGAGCAACTAAACTCAGCATTGCGAATAACCTTAGATATGGTTGCCTCAAAAAACAAGATACATTTGTGGTGCAAAAGAAAGCAACAAGAAACTTGCTCCCTGTTACACAAACAATACGAGAGTACTCAAGCCTCCAGAAAATCTCCCTATATTGCTTGACACATTTACTAAATTAGTAATGTGTTCTAAACCAAATAATTTTCCAATTGATCCGATTTCAAACAACTGCTTAAGGATTTTGAATGTAATTAATTGCTCCCTATCCTCTGGATGTGTTCCAAACTCCCAAAAAAATGCGGAATTAAAGCCTCTTCCGAAAAAATCTAATCTGGATCCAGATATATTCAACAATTATCGGCCAATATTGAACTGATCCTTTCAGATATCTTAGAAGTGTTTCCCAACAACTGAATGCCTTCCTGAAGACAAATAACATACAGCTCTGGAAAAAATTTAGAGACCACTGCACCTTTTTCTTTCCTTTCCAACAATGTTTTGAAGGAAAGTTTTGAGTGAGGAAGAGAAGGGTTCCAGTTAAGAGACCACTTTAAATTGAATGCTTCTGTATCCTCACTCATATCGTTTTTGGAAAAGAAAGACTAAGGTGTAATGCTCTCTTAATTTTTTTCAGAGCTTTATATGAAAGGCTTCAGTCTGGATTCAGACCCGATCATTGCACTGAGACTGCACTCATGAAGGAAACAAATTACGTTTTAATGGCCTCAGACAAATGTTCGGCATCCATTCTGTTGCTTCTTGATCTTAGTGTTCCCTTTGACACTCCCTTCTCTTAGAGAGACTGGAAACTCATATTGGGTTCTAGCATGGTTTAAGTCTTATTTATTTGAAAGTTATGTGTGGATGGCTTGTTTTCTGACGAACAAATTTAAGGTATGTTTTGGTTTTCCTCAAGGTTCGGTTCTGGGCCCATTATTATTTTCACTATATATGCTTTCTCTGGCTGATATCATCCAAAATCATAATGTCAATTTTCACTGTAATGCTGATGACACAGTTATATTTTTCAATGAAACATGGGGAAGACCCAAAATAAGCTACTTTGGAAGCATGCGTTTAAGATACTAGGATGAAACTCAAGAAAAACCTAAATTCTTATTTTAGGACCCAAGAAACAAAGAGTTTGGTTGGCAGATCTTATGGTCATATCCCTCAAACTTGACCTCTCCTTTGATGAACTGCAGGTGAGCTCCACATACCCACTGGGATGCTTTCCCTCCAGTGCCGTTCCAGGGCGCAGATCCTGGCTTGTTGTTGTCTCTCCATTGTGCCCATTCTGCAATTGAGGTGAATTCTGCTGACAATATTCAGCACTCATTTTAGGGTGTTTATGGTTGGTTGGTGTGCCATTGGTTGATGATTGGCAATTTGGGTGGATTGACTTCCTGCTTGTTGGTCCCCTGGATAGGACCACAGTGTCACTGACCCCCCTCTCATCCCCAAGGTTTTACACTGCTATATTCATGTGCCGGGTGAGGAAGGTCAGTTTTCCTTCTCCACTGCAATACATTGTAAGGCTAAAGAATGCACTCTGAACATTTTCTTGTCTCCTGATCCGTTCAAACTTTGGAGGACATGAGGTCTTGGCCCACAGCTCTCGAGTACCAGGCTCTAAGACTTGTTGCTGACCCTGTCCAAAGTCCTCCTGGCTGTGTTGCAGATAGTACCTGAAAATTAGCCGAAAAATTCCAACTGCCAGTGTGAGCATCCCCCACCTCCACACGGTTGTCTCTGTCCTTGTCCATCTGGACATGCTTCTGACCTGGCTTAGGATTTATAGACTCTGGAAACAACCCAAATGCATTTACTAATTATTACAACTTTTAGTCTTAAAATGTTCACCTGTCACAGTCAGAAGAAGACTGGTCACCCCACTGAGCCTGGTTCCTCTCCAGGTTTTTTCCTAAATTTCGGCCCCTCTTTGGGAGTTAATCCCGACCACTGTGTTTCAACATTGTTGTTGCTTGATCCTTGGGGTTTTAGGCTGGGTGTTTTAGAAATGCAACTGCTGTTGTAAAAAAGGCTTTATGATTGGCATATTTGATTGATTGGCATTCACATTTGGAAGCTGTTGCTGTGAACCCACAACATGCAGTCAAAGGAGCTCTCAGTGCAAGTGAAACAGGCCATCCTGCAATAAAAATATCTGCCAGAGAGATGGCAATGTGATGGTATGGGGATGCATGGCTTCCAAAAAGGCACTGGGTCACTACTGTTTATTGATGTGACAGAAAACCGAAGCAGACAAAATAATTCTGAAGTCTACTGGGATACATTTTCTGATTCAGCCACATTTAGCTAAGATGATTGGATGGCGTTTCAATTGCATTTCAAATCTATTGTGGTAGTGTACAGAGCAAAAATTATGAATATTGTGTCAGTGTCCATATACTGTGTCAGCGTCCAAATATTAACAGACCTAACTGTATGTCCATACTCAACGGCGTGAATTTGTATTGTCTACTGGGGTTCAGGGTCGCAGATCCCTGGATTTTGACTTATTTCCAGGGGGATGACTTTGACCTGTCTGTTATTATGGGTCATGACATCACATAAATGTTTTTCTTTCTGCCAGAAAAAAACATTTTAGAGCCAGGAAAATTCTTAAACTTTAAAATTGTTACATCTGAAGTGACCATCATGGACCGCAGCCTAAACTCCCCTTACTCCCAGCCAGTCCCTATCTCTATACCTCTGCCATCTTAGGAACTCTCCATCTCCTCCCTTACTCCCAGCCAGTCCCTATCTCTATACCTCTGCCATCTTAGGAACTCTCCATCTCCTCCCTTACTCCCAGCCAGTCCCTATCTCTATACCTCTGCCATCTTAGGAACTCTCCATCTCCTCCCTTACTCCCAGCCAGTCCCTATCTCTATACCTCTGCCATCTTAGGAACTCTCCATCTCCTCCC
>JACXGJ010016477.1:0-12324 GCA_016801105.1 Esox niger
GAGGGTGGGTGGTCTGGATGGAGGGTGGGCTGTATGGAGGGTGGGCTGGATGGATGGAGATGTGGGCTGGATGGATGGAGGGTGGGCTGGATGGATGGAGGGTGGGCTGTATGGAGGGCGGGTGGGCTGTATGGAGGGTGGGTGGGTGGTCTGGATGGAGGGTGGGCTGGATGGAGATGTGGGCTGGATGGAGGGAGGGTGGGCTAGATGGATGGAGGGTGGGGGCTATGCAGGCCATAATATAATGAAGAAAGGGTTAGGGATGTGGGGAGTCAGTGGAGTAGGAATATTACCTTCACTGACTCAGCGTTTTCCTTCTCTCTCCAACAGTAACTACTCTCCTGCCATTCCCAGGATTCCCTGTGTCTCCCCGGAGACAGTCATCCATGAGCAGGTACTGAATAGACTGCAGATTTTCTGTCTTAACCGGTGTTTATACCTGTCACGAAGTTGTTTGCACTGTATTTGCAATCCCGCAGAGATTGAGTAGACAAGTGCCATACTGTATGCTCCCTCTTCTGTACTCCTATAAGGTGCACACTCCCCTACAGAAGGAGTATGACGATGACTCCCTGATCCCCAGCAGTCCCGCCACAGAGACCTCAGACAACGTCAGCCCTGTAGCCAGCCCCATACACACGGGGTAAGTCCCTGCATGCCTGCAGCCTGCCACTGACTGCGTCTTGTTGTCCCCGGCCGTCTACTAACGTGGAGCTCCTCGTCCCTGGTCAGGTTCCTGGTGAGTTTCATGGTGGACGCGCGGGGCGGCTCAATGCGAGGCAGTAGACATAACGGCCTGCGTGTCATCATCCCCCCGCGGACATGCGCCGCGCCCACGCGCATCACCTGCCGGCTGGTCAAGCCGCAGAAGCTCACCACTCCACCCCCCCTGGTGGAGGGTGAGGGCCTGGCCAGCCGCATCATCTCCCTGGGCCCGGCCAGCATGCAGTTCCTGGGGTGAGGACTCACCAAACCATCTGTATTGATGGGAGTTGTCAAAGCATAAACAGTATGTTACACAGAGTCAGACCGCTTGAATTGTGTTTGACCATTGCTGATGATGTGTTGCGTGTCTCTGTGCCTTGGTGTGTTGTTCTAGGCCTGTGATCGTGGAGATCCCTCACTTCGCTGCTCTCGGTAGGGGGGACCGGGAGCTGGTGGTGCTGAGGAGTGAGAATGGCTCTGTCTGGAAGGAACACCGCAATCGCTATGGCGACGATGTGCTGGAGACCATCCTCAATGGGATGGATGAAGGTAGTCCAACAAGTCAGATTTCAGCTACTGATTATGGGCTGTTGGTGTGTCAAGACCTCAGGACTGTATCAGTGGTCCCGTCTCACGGACAGTCTATCTGTATGTCCCTTCAGATCTGGAGAGCCAGGAGGAACTTGGGAAAAAGCGTATCCGGCGAATCATCTCCACTGACTTCCCCCTCTACTTTGCTGTGGTGTCGCGTGTCCAGCAGGAGAGTGACCTGATTGGCCCAGAGGGTGGTCAGCTGACCAGTAAGCTTGTGCCGATGGTTCAGGCTACGTTCCCTGAGACAGCAGTCACCAAGCGAGTCCGTCTGGGCCTGCAGGTGAGCTGGGACGATGAGGAGAAACAATCAGGAGGGAGACTGCAGCATTAGTGACTGTATGATAGACCGCAGTGCTACATGTAGTGACCGCCTCATGTGGTCTAGTGACCTCATCAAGCCTGCTATATTCTGAATTTACACTGGCAGAGACTCTAGCCTTCTCAAAACCTGTACAAAGTGAGACAGTCAACTTCAACGTGCCTATTTCTTTCATACCTATTTTGTGAATATTGTGTTTTTTTATTTCTACAATAAACTCATGGAAAAAGAAGCAAAATGTTTTTCCAAATTCTTTGAATTTTGTAAACTGGAAATTTTATTGGCCATAAACTCTCTCTTTCTCTTCTCCTCCTTCCTTTTTTTCATTTAATTTCTTTACCTGTCCATTGTGATCCATTACATCATCACACACCTTGTATCCGGTCTCATGCTATTTGTCCATCCATATATCTACCCATGTTCTATCTTTTTCTTTCTCTCCCATCTTTCTTAATTTTCCTCCTCTGTCTTTCTCTTCAATCTTTTTCCTCTCTTTCTCCTCCACACTCCTCCACATCCTCATCCGTTTCTCGAAACATCCTCTCATTTCCACCCCCCAGGCCCAACCTGTCCCAGACGAACTGGTTGCTAAACTTCTCGGTAACCAGGCAACCTTTAGCCCAGTGGTGACAGTGGAACCACGGCGACGCAAGTTTCACCGGCCAATTGGCCTATGCATCCCCCTGCCCCCCTCCTGGAGAGAGAGCCCCCGGGACTCCGGAGAGGGGGACACCACAAGCCTGCGCCTTCTTTGCAGTGTCATCGGTACGCCACGCTGTCGGTCACTGAGCCTCACTGAGGCCTTACAGAGGACCAGAGACCAAGTGAATCATTACATAACACCTTCTCATAGGAAATATCAAACATAGTGTGATTCCACTTCTGTCAGCTGTGAGATACAGTACGCTAGAGAAGAAATGTCACGCAGCAATGTTTTATTCTCAGCACAATAACGAAAGTATCAGTGTAACAAGGTAAAATCACAGTATCTGATTGGCCTTCCTATTTTCCTCCCCGTGTCTTGGTGGTACTGATCCGTGTCCCGTGTCTCCAGGTGGCACAGCACCTGCCCAGTGGGAGGACATCACTGGCACCACCAAGCTCATATATAGCAAAGACTGTGCCAACTTCACCACCAATGTATCAGCACGGTAAGCCCTGGCATCCCACTTGTTAGCATGCATTTGAAGGAGACGTACAGTACAAGCTCAAAATCCGATCCCCACTGTTTGACACTGGGGAATTAAGGTGGCTATGCTGATCACGTATCTGATAGGTTCCTGAGTCGTGAGTTATTTAAAGGTTGCCAAAAGTTCTCCACGCCCTGACGCCCATTCTCAGGTTCTGGCTAGCTGATTGTCCCCGGACAGCCGAGGCTGTGTCTTTTGCCAACCTCCTGTACCGGGAGCTCTCGGCCGTGCCCTACATGGCCAAGTTTGTGGTGTTTGCCAAGATGAACGAGGTCCGTGAAGGCCGCTTGCGCTGCTACTGCATGACTGACGACAAAATGGACAAAACCCTGGAGCAGCATGAGAACTTCAGCGAGGTTGCCCGCAGCCGGGACATCGAGGTCAGTGTAGGGTGGTATTGACGGCTGTCTTGACGACGGTTATGTGGTTGTAGCAGTAGCTCAAAGAAGCAATGTGAACTGGTTGGATCAGGCTCTTCATGGTTGTCTAACCGTGATGTCGCCCCCCCAGGTGATGGAGGGAATGCCGCTGCATCTGGAGTGTTCTGGAAATCTGGTCCCTGTCCGGAAGGCTACCCAGCAGCCTCGCTGTTTCAGCTTCCAGGCCTTCAGAGACAACAGACTCCCTGTTTCTGTCAAGGTGATTAACTTGCCCTCTGTCTCTTTATCCCCATTATTTCCATCACTTTCTCTGTCTTTACTCATGTCTCTATCACACATTCTCACATGGGAATTCTCTGTTTCTCACCCTTTCCCCAAGGTGAGGGACAGTAGTAAGGATCACTCTGGATTCCTGTCCTTCCTGCGCAAGTCAACCAAGTACGAAGAGAGCCAACATGTGCTGTGCAACCTCAATATCACCATGCCCCCATGTATCAAGGTAGGCCTCCACATCAGTTGCTAACTAAAGTTTGTACTAACTGTTAAACAAAAATGTTGCCATGGATTAGAGTTTCAACAAATCAATTGACCTTTCAATTGATAAAATTGTAAAAAATTCTCACCAAAAAGATTTGGGGTTCTAATATGTTTTAATGTGGTTCTAACATGGAAGTTCTAATATGGAACTGTTGTGGTAATACCATGACCAAGAACATGGCTGTTTTCCTCCCTAGATATGTCACCTACTGATTTTATAGCACATAATACTTGTAGCGATTGAAAAGCATCGCGTTTCACTGTCGAATCCACACGTGCATGTATCATGTAAATGTGTGAGATCTGAGGCCAGTCGATTGGAATTCTACTGTATAGAATTCATACTGTACCTAAAGCTTTTGCTTGTTTGATTCGCAGGCAGCTGGAAGTGAAGACCGGAGGCGAACTCTGACCCCATTAGCCCTGCGGGAGAGATACAGTGCCCTGAATGAGCCGGCCATGGGTAAAGGTGCCTGCCATCCCCATGATCCCCCCCATACAGTCCGCCATTGTCTTCTGACAGGTAGCATCATTAATACAGGACTCTCGTCCCTCAGTCCATGCGGACGGGTTAGTCAAGCTACCTGACATAAGACAGTACTCCACACCAACACGTTCCCATTCCATGTGCCCCTTCATGCAGTCATAATCACAACTGTGCGTTAACCTTCCGTGTTAAAGTATCAGTTGTGGTCTGGTTTCTGCAGCATCAATGAGTGCCATGGAAAGGACAGAGTTGAAGATGGCTTTGATAGCTGAACAGTTGGGACTGAGCTGGGCTGGTGAGTGAGTGGAATGGGTGTCTGTGTCTTGTGCCTGTGTCGCTGCCTGTCTGTCAGGGTTTACCGGCTTGGGGCTGCAGTTCCCTTCCCCCTGCCTCTGTCATGCAATGACCTGTAAATCCTCCACCTTTGTCTCTCCAGAGCTGGCGAGGGAGCTACAGTTCAGTGTAGATGACATTAATAAGATCCGTGTGGAGAATCCTAACTCCCTATTGGAGCAGAGTTCTGCCCTGCTCAACCTATGGGCCACGCGTGAGGGCAAGAGAGCTAAGAGTAAGTACTGAGATCCCACTTGTCAGTGGATCCCTGCTGTGCGTCCTCTTATCCTAAACTCTCCATCTCCACTCACCCACCGTACATTCCTCTGGTTCCTGGACGTGCACGTGAGACATCTCTATTCAGTACCTCATTACTGCTCTTTGGTGTTTTGGGACAGACCTGGGTCTGTTTGTGTTCTGGCAAAAAACGGAATCGTCATTTCTTCCTTCTTCCTTGTCTGTTATTTAACCGTCTGTTTTCCATTGTCCTGCCTGTCTGTTTTCTCTCTATCCTTCTCTCCTCCCTCTTTCTATGGCCGTCTTTCTCTGTTGTGGCTCCTATGTGCAGTGGAGAGTTTGTACACAGCTCTAAAGAGCATTGACCGGATGGACATTGTGAACATGTTGGAGGGCCAGGCGCCTCAGGTTGCAGGGAGGCCTGCCCGGGAGCCAAGCAGACGCAGACACAATGACAGCGACCACCTCTCCCCGGGGTTGACCAATGGTAAGGCTACTTCCTGTGCATCCCCCTCCTTCCCCAAACCTCTTTACCCTCCCAGCTCTTCTTCCCCTCCCCAAACCTCTTTACCCTCCCAGCTCTTCTCCCCCCAAAACTCTTTAACCTCCCAGTTCTTCTTCCCCCAAAACTCTTTACCCTCACAGTTCTTCTTCCCCTCCCCAAACCTCTTTACCCTCCCAGCTCTTCTCCCCCCAAAACTCTTTAACCTCCCAGTTCTTCTTCCCCTCCCCAAAACTCTTTACCCTCACAGTTCTTCTTCCCCTCCCCAAACCTCTTTACCCTCCCAGCTCTTATCCCCCCCAAACCTCTTTACCCTCCTAGCACTTTTTCCCCCAAAAATTTTTCTTTTACCCTCCCAGCTCTTCTTCCCCTCCTCAAACTTCTTTACCCTCCCAGCTCTTCTTCCCCTCTCCAAACTTCTTTACCCTCCCAGCTCTTCTTCCCTTCTCCAAACTTCTTTACCCTCCCAGCTCTTCTTCCCCTCTCCAAACTTCTTTACCCTCCCAGCTCTTCTTCCCCTCTCCAAACTTCTTTACCCTCCCAGCTCTTCTTCCCTTCTCCAAACTTCTTTGCCCTCGTAGCTCTTCTTCCCTTCCCCAAAAATGTTTACCCTCCCAGCTCTTCCCAGTAATTGCCTGTTCTGGGCTACTTCCATCAAAATTATTTCTACAGATGTCTGTCATGGCAACCTGCAGCAAGACTCGAGACATGTTGACAACAATTGCTTCTGATCCCATCCCAAAGTCTAATAACATGACATAATAATCTTCTGATCCCATCCCAAAGCGTAATAACAACATAATAATATTCTGATCCCATCCCAAAGCCTAATAACATAAAATAATAATCTTCAGATCACATCCCAAAGCCTAATTACATGCAATAATAATATACGGATCCCATCCCAAAGCCTAATTACATTATATAATACAATTCTGATCCCATCCCAAAGCCTAATAATATAAAATAATTATCTTCTGATGCCATCCCAAAGCCTAATAACATGACATAATAATCTTCTGATCCCATTCTTAAGCCTAATAACATGACATAATAATCTACTGGTACATGTGCATTTTGTAGTAGTGCCAGCAGATTTAAATATTCTCTCCTCAATTAAACTACCCTTAAGAGATTTTGCTGCTGGGAAAAACAAGGTCAAACAAGATATATACATTTTAAATTGATCTAAGAACAGATCTTTCCACTAAGATTGTAGTATATAATCACATAATTTGACTGAAACCCGAGGAAACCATGTTCAATGACATTCGAAGAGATTGGAGTTGATTATGAAAAACAACAACACTGTATACAGGTAAAATCCTCGGTGTTAGTTATCTATGTTTGGCGTTTGTGTGTGTGGTGTGGATGATGTGTGTGGTCTGTGTATGTTCACGCTGTGTGTGATGTGTGTGTGAGATGTGTATGGTGTGTGTGTTTGGTCAGTTTTGGTTTGACACATCAAACTAGGACCAGAGGCTCTCACAAGGAAAGCTGCCCTTATTAGGACCTTTCACCTTTCCCAGAAGATGTTTACTTCCAGCTTAGATGTCAGATATGGGGTCAGACCTATAATTAGGGCTTGTGTTTTAACCCTATAGTTAGTGTGGGAATGTAGGATACTTAAAGGTTCAGCATCACCAGTAAGGGTTAGGCATAATGGCATCTTTTGTTCCTGGTCCTCACAAGGTTAGAAATACACCACTGTGTGTGTGTTGTTGGTATGGTGTGTGTGGTGTCTGTGGTGTGTGTGGTGTGGATATGGTGTGTGTGTTTTGGTGTGTATGCTCATGATGTGTGTTTGGTTTTGTATGTGTGCCTGTAGTCAGTATGGTGAGTGTGGGCATGTTTTACTTAGCTTCTGGGGTCAAAAAAATCAACAGACTTCCGCAGAAGAGAAGTGAAACAAAAGGTGTACCATGTGGGGACGTCTCCACTAGGACAATAAAATCAGGCTTAGGGGTTAGGTTTAGGGTAAAACTTCCAATTTGGGTTAATTTTAGGCCTTGTGGGTTAGATTTAGGGTTAGGGTAAGGCATTAGGGCTATGTAAAGTTTAGATATAATGGTTATTAGGTTATTGAGATTAGCGTTAGGTTAAAGTTAGGATTAGATTATGGTTAGGATTATGGTTAAGGTAAATGTTTGGGGAACAAACTGTTTTTGCGTCCCCAATAGGTTAGTAATACATGACTGTGAATGCCAAATGTCAATTTAATAACATCTGTATACAGGAAATAAGTTATTACACTGCATCACCACTGTCTTATACCTGTACTATTTGATTCCATCCTTTAAAGTATAGGTTTTAGTTGCTGATAATGTTAATCTTTGTCCAAGATGATGTTATTTAACCACAATATGCGTAGCCACTGCAGTCCTACGTGAGATCGATAGAGTGCAAGATAATATTTCAACTCATTTCCATACATGAATCCAGTCTCCAGTCTTTCCTCCAAGCATGCCACACTAGTTAGCTTTCCAAACAGGGAACTTTCTTAAACTCGGGCTCCTTTTCCACATGGTTTATTCTTTTCCACATGCATATACATCCAGTTGACTCCAGTTTCACACCCTGGACCAGTGTAACAAACCCTGCAGTGGACTGACCATCACTGGAGTGCTGAGGCCTCCCTCCTGGGTCTTCCTGCTGCCCAGTGTCTCATGTGTCATCTCAGCAGGTCCCAGGTCCCCACAGTGCAAACTGGAGCAATATCTGGCCATGTAACTAATGCATAGATATGACCATGACGGACAAAAGGACAAACGGAAGATTGCCTAGTCAGATCACAGCTGCTGTGAGTCTGATATCTGACACCTGTACCGCCTGCCTCCTAAAGCTCTCTACTCTGAAAGTGTTTGTCTGTGTGTGTGTGTGTGTGTGTGTGTGTGTCTGTCTGTCTGTCTGTCTCTGCCTTTCTGTCTGCCTATCTGTCTGTCTGACAAGGTGGTCAATACCAACCTGACCTCCAGATGTGGTATTGTGTTTAATTACAACAACAATGATTTTCAAGAGTGCTGTGATTTATCTTTTGGAATTTTGATTAGTCTTGTGAACAGGCCTGTGTCTGTCTTCTCAGAGAACAGAGGTAGAAATGCAGGGCATGTTACAGTATCCTTCACTATTAAAGGAATTGTGCTCCCAAACTTTCTGTGTCACCAACCAGGATCCCGTCACTACCTGGTTGACCTGGTGGTGATACAAGCAGCACTGTCAGCCAGAGTATCTATAGGAAATACAAGGTTGATTTGACTAGTCATTAGATATTATGGAGGAACCACGTTCTGTGTCTTTCAGTGGACATGTCCCTGTCTTTTCCTTCTTGTCAGCTCATTAGGCCCTTAGTGTTTTTTCTGTTGAGTTCCCTTTCTTCACTCTGATGTTTGGAGTGTCAGACGTAAAATACGTCACACAGAAAAATAAATGAAATGAGTTTACTAAAACTAGATAGGTTGACTCCAGCCTGTGTGTGCATGGGGTCATAATATGAGTCTCTGAACCGTGGGCGTTCGGTGCATTGTTTGTCCTCCTGGGTTGCCGTACGTGTTCCCTTTGACTCTCTGTCCCCTCTCTCTTTGTGTTTCTCCGGACATGTCATCTGCAGCCCAGCCGCCCTACTCTTCTTCCTTCTCACTCCTCCTCTTCGACTTCTGAACTCTTGCCCTCTGACCTCATGTTGACCTCTGGCCCTCATTTTTATTTTGATGACCAGTTTTGAGCATTTTTTATTCAAATTTATTTTTGTACTCTTGAAAATTGCACCTTTATAACGTCTGCTCTGTGACCAGTCCCCCACACAGTGTGTTCTTAGCACCGCTCAACACCGGGAGGGGGGAGGTGTCCTCTATCTTTCTTTTTCTCTAAGGCCTCTCTGCTCTCACTCTTTTTCTTTTTTTTTCTTAATCATCTCTAATGTTTCTCTGTCTACCTCTCAGTCCTGTCCCCGGTCTCTCTCTGCATCTGTTTTAGTCCGGTCTCCGGTCTCTATCTTTTCTGTCCGTTCCCCTGTCTCTCTATCTCTTTTAGTCTCTTGTGTCTGTCGCTATCTCTTAGTTCTGTCCCCTGTCTCTCTATCTCTTTTAGTTCTGTCCCCTGTGTCTCTGTCTTTTAGTCCAGTCCCCTGTCTCTTTCTTTTAGTCCTGCCCCCTGTCTCTATCTCTTTAAGTCCTGTCCGCTGTCTCTACCTCTCACTTTTTCTTTCTACCTGTCCTATGTTCCCTTTCTGAGTCCTCCTGCCTGTCTGCATGAAAGCCAGTCTCATCTCCCACCTTGGAAGCATAAGACCGAGAATGTGGCAGCAGTGGTCTGTGGGAGATGTAGTCTGGGACCTGTGCATGCCTCTGTGCCTTGTAGCAGCTTTCATAACAGACTGACATTGCATGGTATGCATGCTGGTAATGCCTTGACTGTTTAGCCTGCGTGTTTAGATCCTCTACAATATATGATTCGCAGTGGAGGCAAAAAAAGGTCCGGAGCCTTTTTTTCAAATGTATATTGTGACTGCTCTCTCCATGTATGAATGCAGTTGGTGTGTGCGTGTGTGTGTGTTTGTCTCATGTGTGTTTACACTAGTCCAGTATCAGGGGATATATTAGCAATACCCCTTTTCTGTGAAATGCCTCCTATTTAAATTGGAGTTTTTATGTGATTCTTCCAATCTCTTGGTTTCTATGTGTGTTGGTGTGTCTCTATACATATCTGTGAGTATTTTTGTGTGTCAGTGTGTTTCTATACATATCTGTGAGTATTTCTGTGTGTTTCTTTGTGTGGTTGTGCGTCTCTCTTTTTTTTTGTGTCTTTGAGCTTCAGACAGTCTTCATGTCTTCATGGTACAGTGTGTCTTTTTACCAGAAGGGTCAGGCCACCACATTCATTCCTTCTTGCTCCTCCTCTCTTTGTCATTCTTTTTTCTGTGGGACCAGGGAGCTTCATTTACTCAAACATATCAGAAGCAGATCTGTCTGGTAATTTTACCAGGGTTAACACCTACCCTTAACCCTGACACTAATCTTAAACCTTTCCAAACATTAAACTTAACTGTTTGCAGATTTTTCAATTTAGTGACTTTTTTACACATGGGTTGTCAACTGACCATATTAATTCCTTCATTTATGGCTGATCAACGGTCAGTACATATTTAAGTAAAGATCCTAGGTCCACCTCAGCATATAACTCATCAGAGTAACACCACCACACACACAGACACGGGTAGTGTGGACTGACATCCTGACTAGGGCAGTTCCACACTAACCCACACATAATTATAAATATTATTGTACATAATCGGAGTGTACAGCTTGAAGACATAAAAGTTGGAAGATTGGTAAAATTATTGTATTCACAGGGGTTATGCATACCATATTAAATCATACTAATAGAGTGCACCACTGATATACTGTAGATAAATATATTTAACTTTTCAACGATATGAACACGCCCTCCCCTGAGTAGGAGGGTATCCTGAGAGGTCAGGTTGGTTTCATCAATATCCCCTGCACATTTAGCAGAACTCACTGCTGACAATGAATCATGTTGCCCCTATCTCTCAACACATACACTCTGATACCCGTTCTTACACTTGCCCGCTTGCTTGTTACATTCGCACACAAATACACACCCTTGTCTCCTCCCCTTCCTCCTTACTAAACTCTACCCTCCTCCCTCACTCCCTTCTGTATTCTCTCACAAACATTGATAATATGTAATCAATTCCAAATCTACCACTGGTCTGTCAAAATAAAATGGTGCCATTTGTCTACATCTTGTCTATCTATCCATACTTCATGGGTTTATTTGTCTGATTCAAACTACCTTTAGGTTACTCCTGAGCATATCTATACATCAGTATACATTATTGGTAGTGGATTTGTGGGACGGTGAAGTAGCTTATGTTATTTGTCTGATATCAATTGCCATCTTTGGTTCCACTAAACACCAGGACTACACTCCTCTTCTCTATTAACCCTTATGGATGTTTGAAGGGTGAATCCCCACCCATGAGCAGGTTATACATTAGATTTTTTAACAATCAATTAATACATTTATTATGAATTAATACATAATAAATACTTGTAAGCAGCTCGACATTGCCCCTTTCACAGCAAACATAGAAGCTTCAACAAGTCAGAAAGTTGCTTTGATCCTGACCAATTAAAAAATATACATATTTTGCTACCTCACATCATTTGTGCTCAAGTAGCAATACATTTTTTTTCGATTGGAACAGGAGGCTGTGTGAGAGTTGAGAGTGCAGATTCAGAGAGCAGCGCTGGAAGCGTCCTGTTATTCAGTGGCTGTCTGTCATGATTTTCAGTTCCAGATGACAATTCAAAGACTATTCAAAGAGATCATATCATGTTGGCCGCATCAGACTGTTGCATGTTCAAAAGTCAAAACACTCTTCTTGCTGCTACACAAGAGGTGTCGATTTTAAAAATAGAGATGTTGCAGCAATTTTACTCAATGGTTGATTGTCGTATGTAGCAAATTCTTAGCTCTTCTGCAGCTTCTGGTTTCCATATCAGTGTCATCGGATATTTGTTGACATCCTTAGTTGGGCATCATTACATAGGAGACAGAACGTAAACGTACACATCCTTATCCAGCCCTGGTAATTACACGTTCCAGTTAATAATGGCACATGTATAATCTGGGGGAAAAGCTTTTTTTTATCATGTTGATTGACTGATTTAATTTCCCCTGGATGGCATGAAGATTGGTCACGTGCCTTTGTTGACATGAAACATGTTTTTACCTGAATATCTATGAACAGGTTTTCACCAATGAGACGATGCATAACTAAAGATGTTGACTTGTAGTCATCTGATGATGCTGACCGGGATTCAATCCATTTATTGCATTTATTTTCTGGTGACATGAAATGGGTATTGAGCATCTTTGCTTGCTGTGCCTGATTAGATTTTAACCTGAATATAATAAAGTGTGTGATGTGAGAGAGTGTGTGTGTGTGTGTTTGTGTCTGTGTGTGTGGGTGTGTGTGTGTGTGTGTGTGTGTGTGTGTGTGTGTGTGTGTGTGT
>JACXGJ010016478.1:0-12260 GCA_016801105.1 Esox niger
GTGCGTGTGTGCGTGCGTTTCCAGCTGATCTAAGAGGGCAGGTGTTGGTTTATGTCGTCAGAAGTCAGTTTAAAGACGGTTCAACTATTAGGACAAAGCCAGTGAAAACTAGTGGTTAATAGTTTGTTTTAATGTATGGTTCACAGGGCGACGTTCTGCAGTGTAGAGATTCATTAATAGAAGAGGATTCTAGAATGGTTTGAGGAAGTGGTATGTCAGATCTGGTCTGATTGAATCTGTTCTGATCTGGCCTGGTTTAGGGTGTTGTCTTAACCCTGTGGTGATGTGTGGAGCAGAAGTTGAATGGAAGTTTGGATCTGGTATGTTTGTCTGCGTATTGTTGATATGTGTTTGGGGGATACATATGTTTGGGTCAACCCTCTGTTCACCAGACTTCATTAAATAGTTATGGTGATCTGTGATGACAGTCATAAGAAATGAATAGATGTCAGGTTTTATAGGTTCAGATTTATGAGCAGTTTAGTTTGAACTCACATTCCAGGATGAAGGATGTTGAGCAGAAGAGACACTGGAAATTCAATTAAAAAAAGTTGTTAGATCCCTGAATTCATTCTGAGATGAATCACATTTTAGTAGACATTCCATGTTTTTGACAATAAAGGTGAATGTGTATTTAAGTTAATTAAAATGGACACTGTAGAAGCCACATGTTGAGAAGTTGATGCACATTTTGTAATGGGATGCAGAATGTTTTAAAATGTGTCCATTCATCAAGTACAGAGCTTAGTCTCAAAATATAGAAAATCTCAATGATATACCATTCACCTTAACATCTTAACATACTATACGTTAAAGCCTATCATCATTTACGCCTGGATTTGCCATGTTAGGCCTCTTTATTTTAATGCTTATATAGACATGTAATACAGTTGCCTTAATCACTAGGAATGGAAGCCTTTGACATTTGACTGGAACAAAGTTGATGATTGCCCAAGTGCTTCTATGATGAGATGTGCTGCTAGCAATGTAATGGGTGTAAATTGATCCGATGAGTGATATTATAATCCATACTGGGATTTCATCTTGATTCTAGTCTTGATCTTTTGCCTTCTCTGTGGCACAGGAGATGGTAGATAGTACGGGTTGGGATCTACAGTGGATGGGAGAAGCACAGACATTCAGATGAATGGGATTAAATCATTTCCTGTGCATTTTTCCCCAGTAATGCAGCCCGACTTTCTATAGAAAGTTTTTTCAAATACGTTTCGTAAAGCCTATTAGATTATTTTGTCATTTCAAATGCCTGGTTTAATAGCTTTTTGTTTTCTCCATACTTCCCAAGTGTTATTCCAAATACATTCCAACATTAAACTATGCCTACTAGTTATAAAACACTACAAAAGCTTATTAAAGAACCCTAAACATTTGAACCCAGGTCTGGTTGACGAACGGATTTATTAATTATTGTCACATTATCCTCTTCAAGAACTTCACCCCAAGTCTCTGGGAATCTTAACATTGCTGATGGAGTTGGTAGACGGTATGAGAGGTGTGTCGTTGTGGTTGAATTTGTCGAGCCTTTGCCAAGTGATCATCTTTGTGGTAATAAAGGAACAGAATTGTGTGTGTGATGAAGAGTATGAGTAAAGGTGCTGAATGGAATGGATTTGGCCTTGGTTTCATCAACTGTGTGCTCCTTTTCATAGAGACCGAAGAGTGTTTGAGATCAATTCAGGCTTATTATCTCTATTTTTGTGTCTCCCTATTTTATCAGGACATTGGATGCGCAAAGGTAGCAGTGATTCAGACATTATTTAGTGGCATATTTTTTATTGTTCATCCTTTGACAAGACGCTCCATATTTAATCAGTGATGGCGTCTTTACTTTCGAAGAAAAAATACAGATGAGCTGGTTAACTAGGAACAAGGCTGTTCCTCTGGATCGTTAATGCTGACTAACATGGTATATGGATGGGATGTTCAGGATGAAGGCCTGTTCACCATAGCCTATTCACGTCATGAGGAGTAATGACAGAATAACCCTAACCATGTCATAAGGAGTAATGACAGAATAACCCTAACCATGTCATAAGGAGTAATGACAGAAGACACTACTAGACCTAGTACCTTCTAAACGTCTTTAATGGGTGGAGCCATTGGAACAGTAGTAGGGATCAAATGTAACACCTAAAAAATAAAAATCGCTTAATTCCTAAACGTTATTGTTTTTTAAGTTATAGTGTGGTAAACCTGTGATCACTTCGCAAAAAATAAAAATGTGTTAAAATTGCGTGTTTTCATCACATTGCTACTTAACATTGTGTTCGTGCAGCGGAGTTAACGTACTGTACGCTCGCCACAGCTAACTTCAGCTGTCGCCGATGAGCTTCTACATATGGTGCAAATGTTGTCATGGAGGGTGGTCGTGTGTTGCGATGCGAAGGATTAGAGATCGCGTCCAGGGTGGAGCTCAGCAAGCTGCCAGGGAGGAAGCTATACTGTTAGCTGCAGCTCATTGGGCGTCGCTGTATGGGGGGGAGGCGAGCTGCTATACTGTTAGCTGCAGCACATTGGGCGTCGCTGTATGGGGGGGAGGCGAGCTGCTATACTGTTAGCTGCAGCTCATTGGGCGTCGCTGTATGGGGGGGAGGCGAGCTGTCCACTGTTCTGGCGCAAAATCGGTTGCAAACACGTGGCTTTGCTCCAGGTGGCCGCTTATGGGCGTATCCGCTATGCTTGGTTGTTTTTTTGGCGGGTGAGCTGTGTTGACATCCCTTCGTGAACTTTTTTTACTTTCAAATGATTTCTCACTTATGGTCAAAATAAAAACACACATTATAATTAGCACTATACTAGCATACAAGGAATTTCTGTGTGCTGCAATATAAAACAAACAACTCAATGCTAAATAAAGACAGCACATTTAACAACACAGTGGCTGAGCTAAACTGCCTCAGGTCACCAAATATGTCCACTATGCTCCCATCCTTTTTGTGCTCGTCCCACTATAATCTGCTTTTCCTCCAGTTGGTAGCTGAACGTTTCACATGGAGAAAAAAGATGCTCGTCCCACTATAATCTGCTTTTCCTCCAGTTGGTACCTGAACGTTTCACATGGAGAAAAAAGATGCTCGTCCCACTATAATCTGCTTTTCCTCCAGTTGGTACCTGAACGTTTCACATGGAGAAAAAAGATATCACATGTGCCTTTGCATTACAATGATGGACCAACAAGGAAGACCGTCTCTTGTTTGAGACTCTACTTCCATTGGATTAACTTCTCGCGTTGGCGGATACTTTTGCCTAAAACCGACCGTGGCCCAACTTTTTAATGCGTCGGAAGTCTCAAATGGCAGCACTGCCTTCCCTAGATGCTTAGTGCAACCATCAACAACGCCTGGACCTTCCAAGGCAGTGGACGCGCCGGAACAGTGGACATCCACCGTTAGCAACAGTATGCTGGGCGTCGGTTTCATTACCCTAGCTGCCATGACAACCTCTTCTGACCAGCCAGTGACAACTATAGAGACATGTACATCCTATCACTGTTTAACCAAGGAAAGATAGTTCTCTGAATTCTTGAATGATCAGGACGTTATACTTTCAAACATACACACCCATAAACCGTGTAATTATAATTACTGTGGTTTCAAATTCAGGTGTTACAATGGCTCCTGCTCTCTACAGGCTCACAACCCCTTTTATGGTTTTTAGAGTATATATATATATATATATGTACTTTCCTGTATAATATATGCATTTCCTGTATATCTGTATCAATGACAACCCTGGTCCATAGCTCAGAGCAATATTACACCTGCTGTATGTGGCCTTAGATCTACAGGTTTGTCTTCAACTTAAGTCAGTACCTCCAGGTTTAACTACAGACTTTTCTGGAAATGGGACACTCATTAATTACTAACTCAACCTCCCACCAATAAAGCCTGTCCACTGCAGGACTGTTCCTTTACGCTACTGCTTGTCCATCAGTGGACCACATCCAATACACTGCCACTAAATCTCCCAGCCAACAAGACCTCATGTTGGTAGAGATTCAAATGGAAAACCTTTCTCCAGAATAGACATTGACTACAGAAGAGTCTTTCCACCACAACCTCTAACTGGTCACATTCCATTTCTGTCCTGAGCTGTTTTCTCTCAGGTATTAAGAAATCAGCACTAAAGTAGTAGGAGCTGGAGGAAGAAGCAAGGACAGAAAAGGAGTTGGACTGGATCTTCTGACTGTACAACTATTCTACTCTGGTTGTCTCCAATGGCAGCCTGCACTCTTTAGGCCTTGAACCAGACTTCAGATGAGTACATAGAATATATATTACGTATAACATTGACATAAAGGGGAACAAACTTCACATGATTTTCAATCTGAAATCTCTTTCCACCTTTCAACCTTGAATAGTTCCAGCCTGCAAACTGATAATTTGTTTAGGAAAAACTGTTTTCTGACCTAATGGAAGACTGAACAGGACATCACCCCTCCTCCCCAAAGGCTGCAAATCTGAACCTCCTACTGATTCTGATTGGTGGTGATGTCTGACACAGGGTGAGGTCACTCTAAGGACTGTGATGTGATTGGTGGTGATGTCTGACACAGGGGGAGGTCACGTTAGTGTTTTTGTTGGAGCTTCAATATTCAAATAGGGTGATAACAAAGCTGTGGTTCACCTTTAAGTCTATAAAACATTTAGGTGGATTTCATTTTACTTAACTCTGAACACATCTCAAGTCTTTGGTGCACAGAGAACCGTGTGTGATTTTGGACAAACGTGGCTGATCTGTGAGAAGCTCTGGTTTGTGCCTCTTCCTGGAGCCTTGAGTTATCTATTATTATTATCATGATCATTAACAACTGTCATCAATCATTTGCTTTTGTTGACTTTGTGCTGTGGTTTGTCAAGTGTATTATGAAGTGTGCGTGCGTGCGTGCGAATTAAGACTTAAAAATCTAAGCACAAGTTTGGGTTTTGATTAATTTAATTGGTCCATGTAATTCTATGCTGAAATCCAAAGAATAATCATGTATTATAATGCATTTTTAATTTTATTTTTTATCGTCTGGATAACCTCCCTGTAAAACAAAGAATAAAAAATGAATTGATTTACAGAATTTTTTTCTCTGCCGTTTTTTTTTTTATGAGACTAATTGAGAAGCTTAATTCTCAAGTCATGCTACTATTCTTGTAAGCTAAGCACAAAACAACACATTTGTAATAAAAAATTATGCATATGTCAGTAACATGATTGGGTATTAAGTCTGTCAGAAGTAAACAGGGTTCCCTCTGGTCATGGAATTTTTGGAATATCATGGGATTTTAAAAAGTACATTCCAGACAAGGAAAGTCGGAATCAAAAAAAAAAAAAAAAATCTAAGTCATGAAATATCAGGGAATTTTGTAGCATGTTAAAATTTTTGTTGCCATTTATCAAAATGTATTTTCAATGCAGTATTCTCTATTGGGTTATTTCACACATATGCTTTTAAACGTAGATGACTGCAAAGTTAAGTGTAAAGTTTGTAAAACTACTATCAACCTTTCAAATATGGGAGAGGGAGCCCTTCACAGCCAGCCAGTCACAGACAGTAAGAAGCATGTTACCCACATGAAGCCGACAGGAGCATCATCTTAATGATGATCAGAATTATGCATCACACTGATCAGCCTTAATATTATGACCACCTGCCTAATATAAATACTGTATATACCCACATATACATACACCGATCAGCCATAACATAATGACCACCTGCCTAATATATATACTGTATATAACCACATATATACACCGATCAGCCATAACATAATGACCACCTGCCTAATATATATACTGTATATACCCACATATATACACCGATCAGCCATAACATAATGACCACCTGCCTAATATATATACTGTATATACCCACATATATACACCGATCAGCCATAACATAATGACCACCTGCCTAAAATGGAAATTCGGCTTTTTAGTCAGTGAAAGTCAGGGAAACTTGACAATTGACTAAAGTAAAGAGGTGGAGGGTTTTACCACTCTGAAAGACTGCATGGGCAAATAGTGCAACAATTTAAGAATAAGGTTTCTCAAAGTTAAATTGCAAAGAGTTTGGGGGTCTCATCTATGTTAGATAATATCATTAAAACATTCTGAGAATCCAGAGAAATCTGTATGTAAGGGACCAGTTTGAAAAACAATATTGGATGGCTGATTTTTGGGTCCTCAGGCGGCTCTGCATTAAAAATAGAAACAATCCTGTAGTGGAGATCACTGCATGGGTTTTCAGAAGTATTCCTGTCTGTGAACACAGCACGTTGCTGCATCGACAAAGTTAAAACTCTACCATGCAAAGAAACCATACATAAACAGGATCCAAAAACGCCTTCTTTAGTCCTGAGTTCATTTAAGATGGACTGAGGCGAAATTGAAAACTGTCCTGTGGTCTGATGAATCCGGCTTGTTGTCAGCACAGTTCAAAAGCACGCATCCGTGATGGTATGGGGGTGCATTAGTGTATATGGCATGGGTGACTTGCACATCTGTGATGGTATGGGGGTGCATTAGTGTATATGGCATGGGTGACTTGCACACCTGTGAAGGCACCATTAACGCTGAAGAATATATACAGGTTTCGGTGCACCATATGTTGCCATCCAGATTACGTCCTTTTCAGGGAAGGCCTCGCTTCTTTCAGCAAGACAAAGCCAAACCACATTCTACACGTATTACAACAGTATGGCTCTGTAGTAAAGAGCCCTGGTGCTACTCATAAGCCCCCGGCTGAGCGCTGCTATGTTGGAGTTTCCCCCGGGGGATGAGAAGGTCGCCTCCCTACGCATACAGGTTTTGGGGGAGGGAACTCTGACTGTTGTTTGTGTGTATGACCTGAACAGCAGTACGTGGTACCAGAGGACCCTGGGCCGGAGGTCGATTTGGTGATCGTATCATCGGATCTGAGGCCTCATGTTTTGGACACTTGGGTAAAGTGAGGGGCGGACCTTTCAACTGATCACCATCTGGTGGTGAGTTGGGTCAGGGGATGGGGGCAGACTGGACAGACCAGGAAAGCCCAAACAGGTAGTGTGGGTGAACTGGTAACCTCTGGAGGAGGCCCCCGTCCAAAAGATCTTTAACTCACACCTCCGGTGGAGCTTTTCTGACATCGCTGTGGAGGTTGGGGGCATTGAACCTGAGTGGTCAACGGTCAAAGCTTCCATTGCCGAAGCTGCGGCGGGGAGCTGTGGTCTAACGGTCTTAGATATATGTATGTATATAGGTACGTATATATGTATGTGTATATATATATATATATATATATATATATACAGCACTAATTTTTCTTAAATCAGTATCTCTGATTTGTGGCAGCCATTACATTCCAGTGTCTATTAATTGCAACACAGGCACACCTCATTTTACTAAATGAGGTACTGATAAGGTGATTACCTGAACCAAATAAAATTTAATCAGGAAAACCATAAAAACCACTGCTGTGGTCACTATCCTCTTGCAATAGGACCAGCTGGATGGCAAAAACAGTGCAAGTAGTACCTCAAAGGTGACTTGAATAAAATAATGTACTATTCAGTATTGCAAAAGAAGGGTTCAATTCTGGCTTTACATGCAGAGTCAGCATCAGGTTGCTTCCATCCTGAAAATTTCAAAACGGCGGTTCATAAGAACAATGTCAAGCAACAGACATTGGGGACAACAAAGCTAAAGATTGGCAGAGGGTGAAAACAACTGTCCACTGACCGAGATGACCGTCAACTCATTCAAATGCCACTCAACTCCAGGATGACAACAACTGACCTACAAAAAGAATGGCAAACAGCAGCTGAGGTGAAGTCCACGGCGAGGATGGTACAAAACAAGCTCCTAGGGGCAGGGCTGAAGTCATGCAAACCTAGAAAAAAGCCCTTCATCAATGAGAAGCAAAGAAGAGCCAGGTTGAAGTTTGCAAAAGGCCATAAGTACTGGACCATAGAGGAATGGACTGAGGTCATCTTCTCTGACGAGTCACATTTTCAGCTTTGCCCAACACCTGGTCATCTAATGGTTAGACAGAGACCTGGAGAGGCCTACAAGCCACAGTGTCCCACACACTGGGAAATCTGGAATCAGCCAGATTTGTCTTTGTGAAGGACTCAATGAATGTCTTTGTGAATGACTCAAGCCAATTACAAGATTATCCTGGAAGAAAACCTGCTTCCTTCTGCTCTGACAATGTTCCCCAACTCAGAGAACTATTTTTTCCAGAAGGACAATTTTCCATGCCACATCTCCAGGTCAATCAAGGTGTGGATGGAGGACCACCCGATCAAGACCCTGTCATGTCCAGCCCAATCTCCAGACCTGAACCCCTTTGAAAACTTCTAGAATTTGATCAAGAGGAAGATTGATGGTCACAAGCCATCAAACAAAGCTGAGCTAGTTGAATTTCTGTGCCAGGAGTGGCATAAAGTCACCCAACAGCAATATGACTGGTGGAGAGCATGCCAAGACGCATGAAAGCTGTGATGGTATTTTATTGTTGAAAAATGTTTTCTTAGCATTATTTGAGGTCTCTGAAAGTTTCTACAAATAAATACTTGAAATGACAATATCTTTATTTTTATTTGGGAGTAATGTTGTCAGTTGTTCATAGAATTAAACAAACATTTTCATTTTATTCTATACATACCTATGAATAGTAAAACCAGAGAAGCTGATCATTTTGCAGTGGTCTCTTAATTTTTTCAAGAGCTGTATATAGTCCCCTCCAAAAGTATTGGAACGGTAAGGCAAATTCCTTTGTTTTTGTTGTTCACTGAAGATATTTGGGTTTAAGATCAAAAGATGAGTATGAAACAAGAGTTCAGAATTTCAGCTTTCATTTCCTGGTATTCACATCTAGATGTGTTAAACAACTCAGGACATACCACCCTTTGTTTGAACCCATTTTTCAAGTGAGCAAAACTATTGGAACATGTTGTTGCCTATTAGATTGATTGTTCGAACATTAAACAGCTCTGCATTACTAGTCTAAGTTTCCATCCGTCGTTTAAACCTATAAAGACTGCATGTCTTGTTAAAGAGGATCAACCAACATGAAGACCAGAGAGCCATCTAATGGGAGAAAACCAAGCCATTGTCAAGCTGAGAAAAGAAGGAAAATCTACCAGAGCCATTGGACAAACATTGGGCATAGCAAGCACGACAATTTGGAATGTCCTGAAAAAGAAAGAAACTACTGGTGTACTGAGGAACAGACGTCGAACAGGTCGGCCAAGAAAAACAGTAGTTGAGGACAGAAATATTGTGAGAAAACCCCTAAGACATCAGTAAGTGACATCACCAACAACCTCTACAGTGCAAGGGTGAAGGTCTCACAACCCACTGTTCAAAGAAGACACAGAGAGCAGAAATATAGAGGCCACACCATAAGATGCAAACCATTCATCATCAGAAATTTGCAAAGAAGTACAGAGATGAGCTGCTAAAGTTCTGGGACACAATCTTATGGATTGATGAGACCAAGATTAATCTCTACCAAAGTGATGGAAAGGCCAAAGTGTGGAAAAAGAAAGGAACTGCTTATGATCCAAAGCATACAAGCTCATCTGTGAAGCATGGTTGCTACAAGCTCATCTGTGAAGCATGGCTGCTACTGGAACAGGCTCATTAATATTTATTGATGATGTAACTGATGATGGTAGCAGCAGAATTAATTCAGAAGTGTAAAAGCCTGGAATAGCATCACAAATGAAGAATGCAACAGTTTGGTGATGTCGATGGGTCGCAGGCTTGTGGCAGTTATTGCAAGCAAGGGTTATGCCACCAAATACTAAATATTACTTACGTTAAGATTATTTGTTCCTTTACTTTTTGCTCACTTAAAAATGCTGTGGTCTAATAGAAACAGTGATATGTCTTGAGTTTAACACATTTGAATATCAGGAAATGAAAGCTGAAATTCTGAACTCTTGTTTCATACTCATCTTTTGATCTTAAACCCAAATGTCTTTAGTGACAAATAAAAACAAAGGAATTTGCCTTACCATTCCAATACTTTTGGAGGGGACTGTGTGTGTGTGTGTGTGTGTGTGTGTGTGTGTGTGTATAATATACAGCTCTGGAAAACATTAAGAGACCACAACAATATTTTCCTCTACAATAAAGTTGAAAAGGAAAGTTTTGAAGAACAGAAGCATTCAATTTGCACTGGTCTCTTCATTTTTACCCTTCTGTTGCTCACTCAAAACCTTCTGTTTAGACTTCATTAGAAAGGAAAGAAAAGGGGCTGTATTATCAGATTTTTTCCAGAGCAGTAAATAACTATGTGTTTAACAAAACAGGCACAAAAAATGTAATTGATCATTCTTTTATTTAATTGTTACAATACTAAAATAAACACAAGTAAAAAAAAAGGGTTTTCAAACAAACGAAAATGTACCAAAGGCATATTGTGTTCTACATTATTACAGAACAGTCTACTGTCCAAAAAAGGCACTAAATTCTGAAATGGGAGATAAAATGACTCATTTTAACTATTTTGATCTGATAGTGATTTTTTTCATTTAATAATCATTTACATTTCTAGAATAATTGTTATAGTTCATGTATTCATATATATGAAAAAGGACTGGCAATAGCCATCCTCTTGGAATGTCAATGGCAAAGCCCCTCCCACAGATTAAAGGTTATATTTGAACACCAGTCTTCAGCAAATACTTTGTAACCTTATAGACTGGTTTAGTATACAGTACCAATGTTTTTTTGGTACTACTGTGAGAAAATACATCCCCTTTAAAGTTGTATTTCTTTATATAATTTGGGCATTTGATTTGCCATTAAATATTGACAGATTAATATAATAGAACACTCTAATAATTTGTACAGAAATACAATTTCATTATGTGGAAATTATTTTTTAACAATTATGTTTTTTCCCATCCAAAGGCTCAATAGGGTGCAAATTATTAACTTTAATAGCCAGATGTCAAAGGCTCAACAGAATCATTAGCACAGACATTTGAGTAATGCTGAAGACACCAAATGGTGGTGTGCTGACAAGCGAAATATGGCATAGATCTAATCTTTAGAGAACAGAAAATACCTCAGAAACCTGAAGGAAGAAGCTTTGCCTTTGAGTGACTGAAAATAATAGGGCAATAAAATACAGAAGGCAGATTGTGCATACTTCAAAAAAAGCACATATTATAGATGGATCAACAATCAACAAACTGAAAACATATCTTTCCACTTCTTGTTTTTAGAATAGTCTTGTTTTTAGAATCTCTTTTTGTGAAATACATAATTAATACATAACAAATCACTAAGTTAGTGGCTACCTGAACCTCAGAATTCAAAGCTCTGAAGCTGCCTCCCTTAATACACCTAGAATGACCTAAAGGGACAGTTCACGTTAATATTAAGACAATCTGAATATTGCGTGCTGGACGGCCAACATGCCTTCACAACAGACTAATGTTTCCCAAGCATCTCAATACCTCAGAAGTGTTTTAATAATGAGCTTGGAACAAAAAAGTATTTATATTCCTACCATAAAATCTCTTGTAGATCTGTTCATGAGAATGTTTCTTAATCACTTGAGATTAAGTTTGGCTGATATCATTAAAATCGCTGGACCTACACAGCAAAACCACATTTGAGTGTAGTCAACTTACATTTTAAGGTGAACTACCCCTTTAAGTTCAGAAAAACTGAAATATGAATCTTTGTAACTTATTCACATTAAAAGCAGCAACCTGGGAGTTGAGGGGAACTAGCTTTTAGGGGAGGGGAGGTTGGGGGGAAGTTAGTTTTTTAAAACCATAGAGAATGATAGAGCATCTTCACTTGAACTGAACAAAAATATAAACACGAAAGTGTTTGTCCCATGTTTAATGCGCAGAAAGAATACATAACCCTTTTCCCTGAAATACATAACCCTATCTCCCAGAAATACATAACCCTATCTCCCAGAAATGCATAACCCTATCCCCCAGAAATACATAACCCTATCTCCCAGAAATACATAACCCTCTCTCCCCGAAATACATAACCCTATCCCCCAGAAATAAATAACACTATCCCCCCCAAAATGCACAACCCTATCCCAGAAATACATAACCCTATCTCCCAGAAATATATAACCCTTTCCCCCGAAAGACATAACCATATCCCCCAGAAATGCATAACCCTATCCCCCAGAAATACATAACCCTATCTCCCAGAAATACATAACCCTCTCTCCCCGAAATGCATAACCCTATCCCCAGAAATACATAACACTATCCCCCCAA
>JACXGJ010016479.1:0-12271 GCA_016801105.1 Esox niger
TCCCTCCCTCCCTCCCTCCCTCCCTCCCTCCCTCCCTCCCTCCCGGAGAGTGAGAGCACGGAGCGGCCAGATAAGTGACTTAAGTGAACTACAAAGACTGCGAGCGTGTTGCAAACATCCATATCGCTCTTCATGGCGCACCGTGTTCGTCGGGTCTTCCAGTTAACCCTTGTTCTCCCGTTCCTCGGGATCTCCCAGGCTTCCCCCCGCCGCCTGATTTGACAGCTCGCCAGCCAGACGGTTGGTCTGTTCGGCACCTCTCCTCGCGCTAGCGAACCATCCCGCCTGCTATTTACCAGGTCCAGTTGCTGGAAGCTGCTGCGGCAATTTCTTAACCAATGTACATCGGGTCAAAGGACCACTGGGTACTCTGACCATCTGTTCAACTGACTAAACCAGTAAGGGTATCTGTCCTTTGTTACTTAGCATTGTGGTCATTGGGGGAAAGTAGGGGCATTTGGCCCTTTAGGTAAACACAACAGTAAACATTATGGCAGGAAGGATAAGGTGGGGGGGGAAACCCTCCTTTTGGGTAAAACCTGTGTGACCTAAGATAGCTGGGTAGCATCATACCACACCCCTTTTAACTGTTATAAATACTGACTGTTCATGTATTTTCCTTTAGAGGCTCCTCAAATGATTATTCTGTCAGCGTTTGACGTGTCTCTCTATTTGCAAATAAACTGCTAATTGTGCCAAGAGAATTTTGTCTCTGTTCTTACTCTGTGTCTATCAATGGAATTTCCATCACAACACACGGGGGGATACATATAGGACACACTGTCACTCTCTATCACACAACCATCCCTCCCCACACACACACACACACACACACACACACACACACCTGCGCTGATGTCCTCTCCCCTTCTGTCCCCCAGGATTCCCGGCGACGGCGTACGGTCCGGTGGCGGCGGCGGCGGTGGCGGCAGCACGTGGCTCAGGTAGGGGGGCCCGGGGAAGAGGCGGCTACATGGCGTACCAGCAGAACGCGGGGGCAGGTAAACGCTCTGTCGGTATTCTGTGTGGCTGCCGGTCTCTCCATGCTCTGCTCTCAGTAGCCGCCGATTACTCCTCACAACTCCTGTGTATACACGCACGCACACACGCAGACACACACACACACACACACACGCTTAATACACATGAGGAAAGAAAGAGGACTTTTAGCTCCCCTTTCTGTCCTCACTTGGCTTTGCACTGGCTAGAATAGTGGGTAGGATCTGGTAGGCCCAGAGTAGGGCTCTTTAGTTGGGTTGGAACTGAGCTACTATACCTGCCAGCTCTGGTTTTGATAGTTAGTAATGCTACCGACCGCAATGTGCCGTTACAGGTCAATTCGGGAATTTCACATCGGAGAGACAGATTTGATTTGTCAATGCGTTGGTCGCTCATATCGGTGCTGCCCTTCTTTCAGATAAGACTTCCTCGAATTCAGCTCAAACATCTGTGCGATTCTCCTACTGATATTGATGCATTTACTTGAAAAGTGTAAGTGCCACACAAATGTCAGGGTGGGATACAGCGAGCCCCTCGAGACCATCCAGGCTCTAAACAACCAAGCCCGGCATCCTGAGTGCTGCTTAAATTGGCTTCCCTTAACTTTTTTTTTTCTTGTTCCCTTGACATTTATTGGCTAGTCAGATAGCTTAATCAATCACGCTGGCTTTGTCCGTAGACACAGCAATACATTGCTAAGTAAACACTGGGAGAAAAACAAGCTGGAATTGACAGACAGCATTTTGGCTCTGAGGGGAAATGATTGGGCACTCTAATTGGCTGTCAGAACGCCTAGCCCTGGAAGCAGTGTGGCAAAGGGCTCCACTCTGACAGTGAGGGTTGGAGGTTCACCTTTACACACATTGGATATGAGAAACCAAAAGCACAGACTTTACTTTGAAGCACTTGGGTCCAGGGTGTGAGGACAAGCACAAGCATTAAAGTTGTGGTTTGACTTGACTCAATTCTATACGCCAGGAGTATCGCTGGCTGGAGGCCAGAAAGACAACAAGGAAGAAAGCATAATCACAGCATATTTTTCCAGGTCTTTCGCTGACTATGTCTTCGACGCTTCTGTCACTGTATCATGACTCTGGGAGAATCAGAGGGGAATAGCTGCCGTTTACAACTGACTAGATAAATGTAGTCTGAAGGGAAGGAGCCAGAGGTTTAGGGTAGCTTAGCCTTCTGTGCTAACTGGCTTTTGTGTGATACAGAATGGATGTGTGTCCCAGTAATAGGGAACTCCCATCGCCCTCAGAGCCGTCCCGTCATTGGCTCTGGGTCCGGGTTGTCATACCACTGTTACAGGAACTCCCTCACCAACAGTAACAAGATAATGTGCTGGAGTGTTTTCAAGATGCAGGTCGGCACATCCGTTCCAGACAAACTGGTTGTTTTCCCAGAACAACAGTAGGCTACAAAGAACCCTGGGATCGTGGATGACAGATCTCTCCATTACTGTAACACAAGCTCTCCCTGGCCAGTACTCAATGCTACGGTATTGACTGTGAGCAGGGGTTTTGAATTGAAATGGAAATACGTAGAGGGTCGCGCGGCAGCGAACCTTGAGCAAGATGTTAACACATTACCCGTCAAACGCAAGCATGCGTGTCAGTACCGGGGCCCCCTCCAGGCCGACTCCCGCTGACGTGCCCGAGGGCATTATGGGCTAGATAAAAGACGACTGCGCCTGTTAGGGCGTGCTGCGCTTTAGGTTCACATGGTTATTGGACGTGCTAGACTACAACGTCAGAGAAGGTTGGTGTGGAAGATCAGGAGTACACATACTCAAGTAACAATGCTGTTCTTTATCTAGGTTATTCTTTTTTCTTTTCACCAATCAAAAGAGTGGGCGGATATTATGTCAGGGTGATAAGTGCAGAACACGTGGTGTGTCACATCCACAGAGTCAGTATTTACACTGGCTTACACTAGGCAAGCCCATTCATGAATAGCAACTCACGTGCATGCAGAATGGGTCCATGGCTCTTTGGTAAGACGTTTGAAAGGGCTCATCAAGTATGCATGAGGAATAGCAACCACAGCGATGACAAACAGGACCGATCGCCGTCAGTCCCAAATAACAAAAGATTAAGAGATTCCGAGTTAAATCCTGTTTTACACCTGCATTTTCAGCTTAGTCAATCTGGAATCCCTGAGCCAGCCAAGTCGTACAACTTGGCCTAACATGCGTCAGAGGCTGCAGGATTGGATGGGAGGTACTGTGCAAAAGTCCAAGGCCACCTGAGATTTGTTTTGAAAACCTTCATATCTGTGCAATATTCATGCTAATCTTAAATTGTGTTTCATGAGTAAATTAACACTTACTGCCCAGATAAATGGCTCTAAACGATTTGCTCAGGTAGCTTGAGATTATGCTGTGATCTATATGACTGCTGTATGTATTTTTTCCCATTCAGTTTCACACTTCCGTCCCCCACCTTCAAAACCACCACGCCAGACTATCTAAAGAAAAAGCAAACATGTTACTTCTTATTCAGTAGATTTTATACCAATCTCCATTATCCCATTATATCAGCTACAGGAAAACATAATGGCAGGAATGCCGTTTCCATTGATACCTTTGTTTTTCAACGCTGAATGCTTGACAGCCATAGATGGGCCTCAAACTAAAAGTACAGTGTAGGAATCTGAGACAGTGAAATATGCAGCTTTACACATATGAACACTATGCGGAGGAAAAAGATCTGTTAAATGATTGGACAATCTTTTAGTGATATTAATACATGGGATTTATAGTGCCCTTCCAGACAGACAGGCAGACGATGGGAGTTTGACCAGTTGTTTCTCTCTCTGCTCCTGACTTGGTTGGGCCACGCAGAGAGACTCTGGTCCTGACTGGGGCAGACAAACCCCTTCTCTGCTCACCACACACACTCCTCTGGGCGCGCTCTGCCTGCCTGCCGGAAGGTTTGTTCATGACCGCCCCCAGACACGCACACACTTCATGACCGTTTCCTCTCTACCTCTCCTATTCTTCTCCTTCCATCCTTATTGCCCTTCATTACTCACTTCTCTCTTCCATGCTGGCTCCATTTCAGATTAGGAGTTTTATGTGTTGTAATGTCCGTTCATTTTATCTCTGTTCCTCCCCCTGTGCCTGATCCCAGTCCTCTATGTCACATGTCGGTAGGTCTGATTTCGGTGCATGCCGCCTGTAGTCACCATGGTAGCGGTGGATGTAGTCATAGATACTAGCCTTCTACTGTAATTCTGCTGTGTTTTTGCTATGACAACCTAACATGTTGTCCTGGACTTTCTTACCTGCATGCTTGTCGTTAGTGGCCTGTGTTCCTAAGGGAAAATGTCAACGCTTGTTCTGAGGAGGGAACAAGCATTTTAGGGGTTACTTTTATCCCCTTGTTTCCGTATGCAGACGGTTTGGTCACTTCCGCCGGCAGTCTCCGTCATGATTATCACATTGTCCTGATTTTCAGTAGCTCACAGCTGAGGCAGAGTGGCTCTCCGGTTCTGGCTTGGCAGGCGGTGATTTCTATTCATGTGTCGCAGGCAGCTGGTCGTACCAGTGGCTGACCTCCATTCTAAATGCAGCCAGAACAGGCCTGCTGGATGATTTGGAATTAAAGTGGGACTGTGGATGGGATCTTTCAGGGACGTTGGTTGAGTCTGAGGAAAATGTGAACGTGACTCTGGCCTCTCCCTGTGGAGATGGAGGTCTCTCCCTTTCCCTCTCCCTCAAATAAAGATTGATCCTGGACCATAGACGGTTTCACCGATCCCCATTACCCACCCCAGACAGACCACTATCAGAAGCACTTGAAAAGAAAACAGACTGTTGACAAACTAGACCACCATGAGTCCCCACCCAAACGATCTGAACCCTGTAGCTCCCAGACGCCTGTCTCCCCTCGTGATGAAGATTGACACGTGTCTGCTCCATTCCACCAGCTCTTCCAGCAGCCAGCCACAAATGAGATCCTGTCCACTTCTATCCTCACATTGTTTGTTTGCCTGACAGTATGATGGACAGAAGTTTGTGTGTGTGTGTGCGCATCCATGTGTGAGGTCTGTATATGTAAAATATAAGGGCTGCAGCATAGTATGTGTGTGTGTGTGTGTGTGTGTGTGTGTGTGGAACTGGATGGATGGCAATACTCCCCTGCTTATGAACGTTGAGGATATATCATCTATTAACTATCATTATCCCAGCCTATCTGAGCACAAAATGAGGAGCCATTATCTATAGATTATTTATGAACTGCCATTGCGGGCTGAAAATACCCTGTCCTCTGTTAATTAGTCACCTATTCAGTTAGAAAATACTGTCTAAGACGAGGACTGAAAGCTCCACTCCAGGCTGAACAGAAAGAGAACCTCATCTTTTCAAATGACGTTGGTGGAAATTGAGCTAATTGCATATGCTTTGAAATTCCAAGCTAATTTTGCACCACGTTTTCTAAGTAAATTGACACTTCTACGTAGTCCTACCCCGGTGCCCGCACGGGCTAATGTGTGTATGTTATGTCAGCCACATGTAAGAGTGTGTGCAGGTGTGTACTGAGGCTTTTCTTTGAAACAAACAGTAGACACATACACTCTTGCTAGACCCTCACGGCGCTCCAGTGTCTGGCAGTGGATTGTATGAAATGTCATTTCCAAAGTTGTCACCAGTCCTCTTGTCAGCTTCTACCGTTTAATGGAAGGGCTTTTAAAATGGCAGCGGTTTTTCTTGTAGCTTGCATCAACAAACACATGGTGTTGAATAATGTTGTTGACAGGACAGGTGCTACGCATTTCCCCCTCCATTAGGCACATCGCTTAGACAACAGAATCGCCTGTTCCTGAGACCGTATTAAAATAAAAGCTGACATGTTTCACGCAGGGGCATTTTTTAAGTTGTGTTGCAAAGCTGAAGGAAACGGATCGTTCTCTGTCACAGAAGCATTTCGACACCTTCGAAAGTACCACCAAAATGCGTCTTGAACTAACATGTTGTGGAGCTCAGTGACTTGATCGTGATGAGGATGACCATGACTCCAAGTGGTTGCACTAGCAATAGTCAACGACTCAATCCACGCGAAACCTGAAAGCTGTTCTTTGCGTATTACATCATTTACTTCCATCCCATTAGTGATGTTCACTTCATATAAGGTCTGTGTTTCATTTAGGCTCACCTTGGCTCTGTGTTTTGAAAACTGTGTAAATCTGTCGGGACATGATGACTTCTGTGAACATGTTTGTACCAATTATGTCTGCAGTGTACATGCTTAGTGTACATGCTAATTAGCAACATCGAAGACATCTTACAAGACTACAATTCCCTCCAGTAAGTGCATCTACATCATCTCTAATCAACTCTGTAAGCCAACATTCACCTAGGTGATCATTCTGAATGCATTTGCTGTAATGAAATTAACTGAAGAGTGTTGAATTTCTTCTGTCCCGTCTCTCGTAGTTAGCAACTAACAACATTTTTGATATATAATTAGCAAAGCAGTTGCCCAGTACATTGTTTTGTTTCTAACAGTAGAGTAACAAGTTTGTACATTATGTTAACTATGGTCAATTTGTCCTTTTTCATGTACAATAAAAAAATGGAGTAGACAGCATTTGCTTAGTATTAGTGGTATTTCGCTACATGCATTCAGTCTTGATTTAACAGGTTCTTATTTGATAAATATGTATATGATGACATAAAATATCAGGAGATCAATTACTTTATGAAAAAACTGCAATTGTCATAATTTGGAATTATCATCAAAACGAAGCTTTATTTATATGCACTTGCATATTTCTGACTAGAATAGCATTTATAGGTGTAAATGGTCATGTATCAAAAGGGATATGGCTTCAATTTTAGACCTTGTCCTTTTCATAGATGAGCATGTACGGATACAAGGCCGTTATAATATGCATTTTTAGACCTGTGAGGAAGTGAAGATATAGTGAGGACCCACTTACCTGTTTGGTCAGTGTCTACATGTGTATCATGTCTGTGAGTAGCTATGAAAATACTTTGGGGCATGGCACTACAATGTATTTTATACAGCTGTCAACATTCAAAAAAGGGCTGCATTATTGAAATATCTTGGTTGCATAATGTTGTCATTCAAAATGAATTGTATCTTTGACATTCACAAAGCTCTTTTCTGTACCACACCTTACAGACAACATGACATCCAGTGACTGTTACCAAATTTCTTCTGTTACTGTACACACAGAATTTTGCCTGCCAGAAACAACCTTCAAGTACCCCTGAATGTGCCTTTTTCCTGTAAGCTCAAGGTTTCATCTGTATTCTCAAGCACTCCCAGAGGTCATAGAATATCCAAATTGGGCCAATGGTGTCATGTTTGCTGGGTAAAATGGCTCCTCACGAGTTACAAGTTGTGGTTGGTGCGCTCTTAAACTGCTGCTCAGTTATATAAATAATCATGTTGTTTTTTTACCAGGGTGCGACTAAACGTAACCTCTTCCAATAATCTATACAGTCAATGACCAACCAATCAACAGAATAAACTAGTAAGGCAAATTGAGATACAGAAGACTCCAACTCCTCCAACTGGACATAGAAAAACCTCATCATGTCAAACAACTCACTAATATGAGTTTTAACATTTTACTAGGCAGAGAAAAATCTACTAACCAGGATTCGTTTTGTACTTTTACAGGTGAACCACAGGACATTCTCTTCATCTCTGGTGAAGGAGAACACCCATGCCTGGAAGATTATTACCCAAAAAGGTAGTACTTTACCTTGGTGAGAAACAATGAACACAACCAATGAAGTCGGAAGTCTCTGCCTTTTGAAAGAACCTGACCATGTTTTTTCCTGTTGTGTCCTCTAAGCAACTCCGTGGATAGGGAGCATCCTTTGAAATACATCCAGAGAGCTCACAGAGAGACTCTGAATATTTAAAAGAATGTAGGGCCATCACTTCTGGCATATCGCCTTGCTTGGGCTGGCACTGGACATCCTGGATTGCCTTTCATAGGATAAGCCTGAAGATGGCATGCATGTCTGGCCCATAGTAAAATGGGTAAAAGTCGACCTGTCCTCCCACCCCCCCACTCTGCTGTAGTGCAACTGGATAATTACGCTTGAATGACTGAGGAAAGCACCAGTTGCTGGAAAACAAAGAGACATTTGGTCCGTGGTGTGTCTACATGCATACTCTATTCACCAGCTTTACAAAAAAAGTTGCATGTTTTATCATGACAACCACCCACAATAGGACAGCATTGGACAACTGTGACAAGTATCCGCTGCTACATAGCAGTCTCTCCTGTAGAGCATTCAACTGCGCCAGCGTTTCCTATAGATGCGCCGGGGTTTCGTTAAGATGCACCAGAATGACATCATCCTGTAACTGTGTAGTCCCTCGAGTCAGATTGCTTCGACAATCTTGAATGGCTACAGGCCATGATGTTCTGCCACTCCCTATGGAAATTAAACAAGTAGTGGAAAGTGAAGTCCCTGCCTTTCCGATAGCACTTGAGAAAACTGTTGATTTTGAATGCGGAACCTATGGTTGCGATTCCTGCCCAAAGTTTCAGCCCAGCCTACACAAACATGATTACTTTTGAGAAGTGTTTGTCTGACGAGAACATGTCCCGGAAACAAGTTTTGACTCCATTTCAAATGTGCAGACAGCAGTCGCTCTAAAAAACAGGTCTTCATCACCTGCCATAGTTGAGGTGTGTGGATTTTCATCAATTGCTGTGGTAGTGGTGTAACAATCTTCATTGCTTGCCTTGGAACACAATGCCCTGTTTTTTGCCCAGCTGAAAAATGGCAACTGCAGACCAGTGGGATCACACTGGATTGTTGGTCAGCCTGTCAAGAGAGAAAGTTTAGAATTGTATTTCCTAGTACAATGAATGGTAACATGTATATTAAAACAGAATACCCCACATGCTTGACTACTAATGGAAAACTACACTGAGCATTTGTTCAAATGCACCTATGAAAATATGCGCTCCTAACTGTAATATCAAATTGGTAGTATGTTAAAAACAGCCTCACAAATGATTTACGTAATGGGATCTCCATGGCTAACATTACATATGGTGACAAGCTAACAGAGGAACATATGTTTAGCAAACAAACAAATCTTAACAGTTTTGTAGTCTGTGTTTGTGGACTTTACCCGAGACACCTGACATGGCGACACACTAGGTAACAGGCTTATATTAATTAACCTGCCCTGGTTGTAAAACGTATGGTAGTAGCAGATCACACACTTATTGTGGTCAATAACAAAAGATTATAACAACAGTCGTGGTACAGATGCAAGTTGTCCTATGTAATTAAACGTTTTTGACAATGCCATCCAAAACTTTGTTAGCAGCTAAATGAAGTGTTTACTGTAAAACATCATTCCAGCAACACATTTCTCATATGGAGACAGGAAAATAATCAAATAATTGTAGTAGGTAGTAGTTGGAATTGGTTAAAATCTGCTTCATTTCCTGTATCAATCCTGAACTGTGCTTTTTATCAACTGAGTTAACTAGCTACAATTTAATTAAGTCAATGACTAGGATGCTAGTTGGGAGTATGTATAATAACTTACAATTGCTTAAAAAACATAGTAATCAAGCAGTTATAATTAATTACATAATTGCTGAACAACCCAGAAATATGAAATAACCTTTAAGCCCTGCTGGCACAAACATTCAGAGAAGCTTTGCCTTTGGTGATGCCATAAAAGCCTGTCTAGTCCGGTAAGATGGGCACATTAGTGGCTCATAAGCATTCTAAGAATCTGGAAATGCACACAAAGATCTTAATACAAATTCACCTTGGTCAAGAGATATTTCTACCTCTGTCAAAACAGTGTCAGGGTAAGCCTACACGAAACACAGACCTGGAAGAAATGAATGGTGTAAAATGCAAAGAACCACATTCACATTTTGTTGCTAGGTTTTATAGAGAATATGACTCCTATTACAATCAGTGGGCCTCATCCATCCCTCATTGCACACAGCATGCTGGGAAAGGGGGGGGATGATTATCATCATAAAAAACAACGCTCCCTCAACCATCCACTCCAGCGACGCTTGTACAGTCCCCATCGCGTTTCCATGGTTACAAAGAGCCACACTCCTTTGTTTTGCAGATGAGTAATTGCCCTCCAATTAAGAAGAGGTGTGTTGGGGGATGTTGGAGAGAAAGGGCACCTAGTCCTGGTTATTTATTTTTAATATATAATTTAGTAATTATTATTTTTAGTAAATGGAACTGAACTGGGAAACATCAGGGCCGTCGCAGTCTTCAAGGGCGACACATTTACTCAATATGTTTATGAACTTTGGTTCATGTTGTGTAGCATACGTGTAATGGTACTGATCTAGATCCCAGGCTTTGCCTCTGATTTCAACTGGAAGTGAGATCTCTCTAATAACAGCAGCACTCCTGAGCTCCGGGCAACCAGCCACACCAGGTGTCAGCTGAGCTGCTGGAGACGTGCTCTGTCTGAGGCCAGGGATGGACTCTCTCTAGGGGCCAGGGGCCTGCAGATGTTCCACACTTCTCTACATCTGTCTAGCTATGCCAGAGACAGGCTGAACCTGACTCTTGTCATGGTGGTAAATGGGAGTTGACGTGTCTGTTGTATGATTGTTGTTGATGAGGTACTGTAAATAGATTTTGTAGTACTGAGAAACAAAATAATACTGCTTTCAGGCAGGAACTGCGGCATGGTTTCTGAAAAGAATTTGGTAATGTTTTTGTGGTTATTTTTTTAATAATAATATTTACTCCAATGTTTGCATCATGCACATTTTATACAGACATTCTGGTAGAAAACCTGTCCATTCAAGGACTTAGCACAGGGATGTGGGCTTGTGTCAGCTGACATTTATGAGCTTGCTACACACATGTATCGCTGTGCTGTTTGGTCTTAACTATTAACTAGGTAGCCAGCTGTGCAGTAATGAGGAACATTGTTTGGCTTTTGGCTGTGCATAAAATAAAAAAATTACATTAGGAGCTGTGTTGCTTTGGTAAATAATTTACTGTACTACAGTGGATAATGACACACTAGCTTTATAACTTATGCATATTCCACTCGTGGCAAGTAATGGCTTAGTAACTAGTTATATAGTCTGGGCATTAACTAAACGTATATGAAAGCAGACAATTAGTGTATAACATAGTCCCAGAGTTGTGCCAATGCATGGAATACAGACTCATTCGTTACCATAATACAAGATGGGTTTTTAGGGATGCACAGATATATCGGCCAATTGGGGATTTCTTTAAATTTACTTGATTATTTCTGTCAGATTGGGCTTTTGTCCAATATGCTCCAGTAATTTTTGCAATAGCGTTAATTTTTGTTTTGCTGAAGTTACGTCCAATGTTTTTATTAGTATTTTATATTTTTTATTTGCATTATGTTATATGAATATCAGCTATTGGTCAATAATATTCTTAGAGGTGCATCCTTAATGTTATATTGTTTTATGCCATTTAGTATTAACTATCTATCTAGCCAACTATGCAAGAATAAGGAACACTGAATTGGCTTTTGGGATTGCAGAAAATGTTGCTGTCACATTTTAAATCCCATTTGGCTTTGTTCTACGAATGGCTAACGAAGCACTGTTTTAATAACTATAGTATATTCTGGAAATAAATGCTAACTATTCCTTTTGGAAGCAAGCACAAGAAACAAAGAGTGCTGCCTATAAACAGTGTGTCCATTCAGCTAATAACTTTAAAACTTTCCCCGTCCAGTAATGTAGACAAGGCTGTGAAACTTTGTGATTGGTTCACCCCAGTGTGCATCTTGCATAAAGACCTCACGTAGAGATTAGTGGTTGAAAAATGGCCCCATTCATACCAAGCAGAAGCCGATAGAATTGAGTAACGATGACTATATTAACTGCAGGAAGAAATGTATCGGCTTTGTTTTCAATATTACTTTCACTCCCTTTCATAAAGGAAAAAGACTGCCTTTTAATTCACGGTATGGTCAAATTGGTAGCATTTAGGCTTTGTGTACATAGAGGCTGTGTGTCCATTGAGGCTGTGTGTCCATTGAGGCTGTGTGTACATTGAGGCTGTGTGTCCATTGAGGCTGTGTGTCCACTGAGGCTGTGTGTACATTTAGGATGTGTGTACATTTAGGATGTGTGTACATAGAGGCTGTGTGTACATTGAGGCTGTGTGTACATTGAGGCTGTGTGTACATTTAGGATGTGTGTACATTGAGGCTGTGTGTACATTAAGCCTGTGTGTACATTGAGGCTGTGTGTACATTGAGGCTGTGTGTACATT
>JACXGJ010016480.1:0-12268 GCA_016801105.1 Esox niger
TATTGTCAGCAACTGCACTGATGAGAACTTTGCTGATGATTTTTACTCCAGCTCTGGCAAGACCTTCCTCAGGCAGACCTCCCAGGATTAGTGCCTCATACTTGTAAACATGGGTCTTACCGGCAGCAAATTGGGGGGCTGTAATGTCAAATTAACATTCATTTTACAATGTGGTCATCATTGAAATAATACTTTAGACGTCAGGTAAACTGCATAATGAACTGTGACTGTGTTAAGACAGGAAGATTTTATTAACCTACCAAGGTTAGGATGTTGACTCGCTAGAATAAGAATAGAAAAGAAATGACAATTTAACACTGAACATTTGAAAACAATTTGTCATATTTTTATTACTCTGTAGATAGATAGCAGTACTTACCCACGAGGGCTAGAGTCAGTGCAAGTATTACCACCCTCATGATCAGTGAGATACAATGAACAGCAGTCCCAGACAGCCTTTTAAAGCAAATTACTGCTGACAAAACACATGAAATAGATAATTAACCAATGTTATATAAGTGGAGACCAGTATGTGTTCATAATGATGCCTGTTGAGTATGTTATCACTGGTGATGAGGTGGTCACATACACCCTGAGGTTAGGTTAACCTGCCCCACTGACAACCTCATTGCTCAATGTCAGGTCCCTACTGCACACTGTATGTGGAGTCACACTTTTTTATTTTCCAAAAAAGTACATTTTCTTAAGAGTGTAAGAATTACAGTGTATACAGATGTAGGATCGTAATTTGATTGTGTTAGATGATTAGATCCTGTAAGGTAGAAAATCCATGTAGCGTTCCGCTAAGGCAAGGCCTCAAATGTTTGAAATTTCTTCTCAAAAGTATCTCACGTAAAATTGTTGCCTACGCCTATCCTTTGAATTTGTGGAAATTAAGCAACAGCAGCACTTTGAATAGGCTTTTGATAATTATCAATACAAGTCTTTACATTTGTTTTGAACACTTTGTGAATGTTCAGCTTTATTTAACATAAAAATTGTCAGAAAATTAATTGGGTTAAAAATTAATTGATCAACATTATATTCCAAAAATGGTTGCTAGAAAAAATGGTTCTTGTTAAGATCAGTAGATTCATGTTAATATGAAATGTGTTGGCGAATGCATTTGAATGAAATAATTTTGGCACCTAAAAAGTTGCCAAGACATTGGTCCATCCAAAGTTGATTGTCCTTGATCACTGGGTCATTCAGGAGAACACATCATATGACAATGGTCAGCTTGACTTATAGATAACACAAAGTCATGTCAGTCTATGATATTAAATATGCCACAACTTGGTTGTTGGATCCAATGTGTCAAGGTTGTAAAAAAAATCAGCACTTGGATATAAAGTATTACATGAAATCTTTCTTATAAATGAAATCATTCTGGGGACACAGAGAAAATAGGCTTCATGCAAGAAAAAATATTGCATTTAAATATTTCACAGTGAAAGAGTAATTACATGACCAGAAAAATATATGATTTTTTTTATATGATACATTTTTCTTCAATGAATTTTTATTTATTTATTTCTTGTTGTATTGATTTATTTATAAGAATACGCTGCAACCAGCACCATTGACCTGTTTCAGTTAATAAAAACCTTACAAAAATATATTGAGGAATATTACTGTATTAGACTCATTTTAGATGTAGAGCCCCCAAAATATCATGTTCCCATTCATGGTGGTTAAGGTTAGGCTTGGTCATCTCCTTCATTGATATGATTCAATGTACCTATTCATACAGTCCACCTCAGAGGATTACAAAACAGGGATGCCCGGTTACTCCAGGCCTATTCTTTACTCAGAATAGAACTTCAAGCTTGGTTTATCTTGCGATCTCAATCACCAAAACAACCAGGCTTGTGCATTTATTCTAGGTCATCCTCGACACTGAGTGTAACACAAAAATGCTGAAGTTGCTTTTGAGTGAATCATGAATTAATGTACAAAGAGAAAATATATTTTTTCATGGGTTTGGATAATTGTTTTCATCCAAGCCCATAATCATTTTCCAGAATTAATGGCCTTGTTCCAAAAGTTTGGCACGATGACAACATGGCTCATTACCCAGAGAGACCCTTACCTACTGTTAAGCATGATGGATTGTCTAAACATTTTATAGGTAAAAAATGTTTTTTTTTTTCTTCATTTTTATTATAATTAGATCAACTTCCAAATCTTATGATCATGTCCAAGACGTTCATCCAGAACCTTTAGATCTGTCCACAGTTCTGACTTAAGATATTTTTGCTATTTTTATTATAGCCACTCAAAATCCCGATTAATCTGGGACTGAATTAGACTGAGACACAAAACTATTTTATCGGTTACTTTTGTATGTTTGATCTATTGACTTGTGTTATGTTGGTGTTTATTTTATGGTGTCAGTATGGCACCATCCTGTGGTTCAAAATTGTAACAACACGTATGTTTATAATCGTCATGCACTCACAGCCAAACACCGAACGTGCAAAAACTGAAATATACTTATGACTTAATACCTTCTCTGTTCATATCTCCGTTTGGTCATTGTTTCGATTGTAACCGTGTCAAGACATATTTCAGAGAACCACCACAGACACATTTGTCTGCAAGGCTGTGCTGGTAATTGACTATACATTTTTTGGGAAGTTTTACTCCGGCACTTACAAAAACCAAAGAATCAGAGAAGAGTGTTTTACAGGACTTCTCGGTTTTGTGTAATCTGGACTGAGTAGTCAGTGAAAGACCATTTAGAAAAGACACATCCAAAATTATCTCCGGCCCCTTGCTCACAACAAAAATAACTCAATATGCTCTGTTAATAGTTTAAAGAACTCTTTGTATGAGTTTCATACTTCATGATGCAAGAACTAACCCTAACCCATGCTTCTAGTTTGACCACCTTTTTAAAGCTACATTTAAACAAGTGTTAATTTTGTGGTCAGTGGATAGAGTAACTAGCCCTGATTTGTTTCTAAAATGACAGTGAGCTTGTCACAAGTTGATGTATAATAACAGTGAGCTGGGCTATGGAGCTGCCTCATATTAGTCACCTGCTAGTTGAGTTGTTTTATGAAAAAACTGTCGAAAGCACAACATATCTGTAGCTAGGCAGGCAGGCTACCGCGGCAACGATGTAGGGATGACGGAGAGTTAGATTTAAGCAATACAGCACTCAGGAATGTGTTATTTGGCCGACAGACCACAGCTAAGAGCTGTTCTTTGGCACAAATCACAGCGGCCCCAAAATTCAGCGCTATTGTCAATATTCCAGAAGCTGTGGAATACTGGCAATAACCCCTGGAGATGCTTTATTACCATTATAAGTCTGTTACCACCACTTAGAACAGTAAAAGTAATGTCATGCAGCATCAGGACCTTGGGCACTGTTACCCCAGGGCTGCTCTGAGTTTCGAGGAAATTCTCTGGTATTGCTCAGTCGTGTGTTAATGTTCACATATGGACTGCGTTGTAGTTCATTATTTAGGAAACCAAACCTGGCACAGGTCATACGAACGGGACACTATATAGGGAACAGCTTATTGAATAGGAATTTAAGATGACAGCTGATTGTATTGACACACCGTATCCATGGAGATCCATGGGTGTGGCGCTATCCCCGACTAGGCTGAAGAAACTATTACACCGGTGAACTGGAGAAACAGCACAGTTTCCACTGCTCAGTCCTCCACAGGAACGATTCTCCCTTTCTCGTTTTATCTCTCTCTTCCCAAAGGTTGTGACCAGGAGCTTTAGGATCATGAGATAATGAATAATATAAGAAGCACATGATACACACACTGCATATGCTATATAGCCTTGATTTTTATCTGCTTACAACAACCTGGGTCAATAATGTCATGCGTTGGTTTGAGATTATTTTAAGAAGCTCAGTAGTTCCATAAGAACCATCAATGCAACTACGGTTCAAAGCGGTGGCCGTTAACTAGTAGCGCTGACTGTCATGAAGCTGGTAGAAGGACGCAGGCGCAGAGACGGAGTGGTGGTAGTAATCCATAGTTTAATTTAAAGAAAGATACAAACAAACTTAAAGCAGACCAGATGACTGGGCTGCATAGCCTTCAGCTGACAAGCCACAATAATCCACATCAGTGTGGGAAAACATTAAACATTAAATAGGTTCCCAAATTGGAGGCAATAACCAACACCTGCCTCCAATTGGGGAGACCCAAGCAACAGTGCGAAGATGGCTAGGGGCATAGCCAGGACGTGACACTGACAAGTCAGAGAACCACCGTTACAGAAGTAACTCCTCCACCACTACACTGCGAGGTCAAGCTGGCTGATGGTCTGTCAGGATGCGTCGTGCTGAAAGCAGTTTTCACAAGATGATCGAACGGAGGTTGTTCAGCAGCCAGAGCTGCTGTTGCAACACAGCCCCGGGCCGGCTTCGACGGTTGGTCAAGTAAGGACGTACCAAGAGTAGTTATTGGTCAAAGCAACCCCAGGACCTTGTGTATTTTAACCAATCACTCTGCACTATTATTTTCCAGCACATCTTAAACATCAGCAGCTAAAGGTGCAATTGCAAGTATACTGTTTTATAAAGATATAGGTCAAAAACCCATTATAACATGGATCAGTTCAGTAAATCTACTCAGTAGATGATGTAGCTACATAATCTTGTTGGTGTAGAAAGGTAATTTTGTTTTCATTAGCTAGCTAACTTATACTGCATCTAATAAGTGGAAAAAAACATAAAATTATGACAAAGGTTATTGTCACGTCCAGGCTATGCCCCTAGCCATCTTCGCACTGGCTGGGGCCATAGTCAGGACTTGGCCAATAGAGGTGCCTCTAGCCACCTCTATGCACTTGGGTATCCCCAATTGGAGGCAGGTGTCGTGTATTGCCTCCAATTGGGGAACCTATTTCTGTTGAAGGTTTGCCCACAGTAGTGTGGTTTATTTTGGTTAGCAGCCAAAGGCTATGTGACCCAGTCATAAGTTTGCGTTAAGTTTGTTTGTTTTCTGTTATACCTTCCTTTATTAAAAGAATGGATTACTCCTACGACCGTTTTGCCTCTGCCATTCTGTCCAAAACCCAGACATATGACAGTTATAGCGAATCATTTCCATATTTTGCGATGAAATCAGGAATGCACTTTGCACCAAATAATCATTTACTGAGGATGCAGTGAGTAGAACTCTCAGCTGGACAATCCCAAAAATATTTGTATCCAGAGATATATTTACTTGCTCATCAATGGGTTTTGCCAAAATTCCAGTCTACTATGCACAGTGTACTATACTCTGTGTTAGCCAAAAGATCTGTGGTTAGCTGTGGTGGCAGTTATACAGTTACAAAAGCATTTTCTGCACTACCATAAAGCCAGATGGCTAACATAATATATTCATAATTTGTTTTGACCTGATCCTACTTGAAAGCAAGATACATAGCTAGGTAAAACCAAATGAAAGCGGTGATTTGAAAATTCACAGTGTGAAATTTTGAGTAAAGACACCTTATTCAGTACTTTTGCTACAGTACAGTACTGGTTCTCTCCCGCAATAAACATCAAAGTAACCTTGTTAAAATGTTCACTAAGTGTTTGAGGAAGGCCATCCCTCTCAGTAATGGGAACGGTTATATACTACAGTGTGGTTCTCTAGTATAATTGCATCTGACCAATAAAAATATGGGGTTTGGACTTATTTGAATCATTTCCTTGACTATCGTGAAACACATCCATAATATTTTTATGGCGGTAGTCCTTCTTCTCTCAAGGCCAGTAGCTAGCTAGCATACAGTACATAAGTAATTTTCTAATTAAGTAGCTGGAAAGTAAAGCATACTTTTTCTCTGTTGTGTGCCAATAACAACCTGACATTTAGCTTCAAATGTAATACTAACTGTACAATTCCATTACATGTATGCACACTTGTGGGTTTTGCCTGTTAGTCCCCCTTGCATCACCAGCACCAGGAAGTAGGAAAGAGCGTGCGTACACAACAACTTTGAAATCCAGGATATTGGTGGGGTGGGACAATCTAGCAGCATAGTAAAAATAAAGTAAACTAACTCTGACAAGTGGCACAGGGTGTATACGGTGAGTGTGTAATAATGTTTTTTATTCATGGAGTAGAGTGGTAGCAAACTACATCAGACCTCCATTTAAACTGTAATTAATATCATATATCAACGCCTCCAGTGCCAACATCCCTGTGCCAAAATCCTTGTTCCAACATCTCGTGCCAACATCCTCATGCCAACATCTTCATGACTAATCGTGGTGCTTGACAGATGTTGCCCTCAGCCTTCATCAGAGAATCAGCATTCATTCTTCAGAAACCAGGTACAGGTCTTGGTCTGGTCCATTCTTCAGAAACCACGTACAGGTCTTGGTCTGGTCCATTCTTCAGAAACCAGGTACAGGTCTTGGTCTGGTCCATTCTTCAGAAACCACGTACAGGTCTTGGTCTGGTCCATTCTTCAGAAACCAGGTACAGGTCTTGGTCTGGTCCATTCTTCAGAAACAATGTACAGGGCTTGGTCTGGTCCATTCTTCAGAAACCAGGTACAGGGCTTGGTCTGGTCCTTTCTTCAGAAACCACATCTTGGTCTGGTTGATTCAGCCGTGGGTTTGTACAGCATGTTGGTGTAGCATTATCCTCCAATACATTTTAAAGAGGCATAGTAAGAGGACGTGAAGAAACTATTTGCAGATAAGTGAAGATTGTATTTCTGACTCCCAAATCATTCCTTTGCCCCTATAGCCTATGCCCTTGCTTGAACCTTGGTGTGTTGGACAGGAATATAGTGTATGAAGTATGCTGACATACTTTTATTCCATGTTTTCCCAGACAAATTCCTAGCAGGACAGAATCAGCCACACTTCTGAATATTGCTTGGTATCCACAAGTTTTAGCTGCCATCTATTTAATTGTATTTTTCGTAGCTAAACAAAACTTGTTTTGGAAAAAAAAAAAGAAAAAAAAATACGTTTTTGGATATAGGTTAAAAGGAAGATGGGTCTGAACACATAACATTTGCTTTGCAGGTAAATAACTCTAGATAATTTATTACAGCAGTTTTAGGAAACAAAACAAATTCTAGCCTAAGCCAACGCTATAATAATGAGAACAGAATTACTCAGCCAATCCTAGAGGATATGGGCCCTGATGTTTCACCCTATGTAGGACAGAAAAAATACCTGAGCTTGTTGTGAAGGAGGGAGATGCAGTCAGTCTGTTTCCTGGTAGCCAGAGCAGAGGACGACTGACACACAAACACAAAAAAGTTAGTTACTTCAAAATGGAACTATAGCAAGCCAGCATTGCTCAATGCTGGATGTCCTGTCCCTCCATCTGTCTGTCTGTCTTTCTTTGACTATTCTGTATAGTGTGATTCATTTTAGTCTCCACTGCTATTACAATGAGGATTGACTCAGGACGCACTTTCTGTTTGTTTTTATATACACGTGTGTGTGTGCGCGTATAAACAGAACACCGTGCCTTGTTTGTGGTTTGGACTCCACTGCTGATTAATTAGAAACCAAATTCTAGAGACAGTATGTCACATGTTTCAACTCCAACCTTTCTTCCTTCAGTGTGTGTGTGTGTGTGTGTGTGTGTGTGTGTGTGTGTGTGCATGTGTCTCGGTCATGGTGGAATGAAAGACAAACAGACTGTCATCCTCATCATTCATCATTCTTCTCTTTTCACACTGTGACCTAGGATGGAGAGACAGTGGGAGAGGAGAGAAGGAAAGAGAGAGAGAAAGAGACAGCCAGACAGAGCATCACATTGACTTGCCTGTCCCCTGAACACAGGGCAAGAAGTAGCCCTAATAAAAGAAATGTGAGACAGCTCAAATGAATGAACTGAAAATATGTAACACGGTTTAAACAAATCAGGGTATCGGTTTTAAAACTCTGTCACAAGGGAACACAACCCCTGAAATTGACCAAAAAAATCCCCAAAATACCTTGCCTGCAATCCATCCAAAGCAACACAATAAATCAAGTTGAAATGTCAAACATGGGCTGCCTATATGTTTCATATTCCACAGACACATACACACACAGGTCGCACAAACTGTTTCAATAGCAAATCACCCTGGGTTGGAACGTCCCAAGTCCCTTGAACGCTGCCCTACAAGAGCCTTCATGGTCCAGGTCCAAAGCAGCATATCCACATAAGCAGGAAAAGAGGGCTCCATTTGGGATGCAAGCCCTCCCTCCCTCGGGTCTGTCTCGGGTGTTGCTGGTTTCAGGAGTCGTAAAAACGTTGCCTCGGTGCCCGGGACGATGACGCGGGTAACAGGTGCACTGATGGACACGGCCCAAATGACAACCTGTTCCCTGTTCCCATTGCTTGTGTATTGGCCCGCTGGTCAAGGCCCGAAGTGTACTTTAGAGGAATAGTGTGCTATTTTGGATAGTAGAAGTAAAACAGATGCTCATCTGAAGTAACGGGCACGGTCACAGAGACAGCACACTCTCTGACCACAAATCACGGCCCGAAACACAGGTGGATTCACTCACCAAGAAGAACTAGATTACTTTGTAATGAGTGACGTTCAACAACTCATAGGGCATCGTTTTATTTGTTTTGTACTTGTGCCTTTTGTCAGCGTGGATCATGTACATGTTCAGAGTTAAAAACAGCTTAGCAGGTCAGGACAAACGAAGGAATAGGGAGCTTTGCCGGGTCACGTTCAGTCCTGCTTCCGTATGAGGCAGCCTGATGAACACAACTGTGAACGTGTGTGTGTGTGTGTGTGTGCGTGGATTATTTGAACAATACCCCTGTGTTCTGTGTGTTTTACCTCAGACTGCCCGTGCTGCGTCATCAAGCTCACGGTTCTGCAATAACACAGTGCCCTGCTGAGGCAGATATAGCTGTGTCAACTACATCCAAACACTAACTGTCTCTGTGTTGGGCGCATATAGTGTGTGTTTTGTGTGTGTAGCTGTTTATGTCAGTCACATCCAAAGGGAATCAGCCTGTTTTTTAAGGCCTAAGTAGCCGAAAGAAAAGACAACTGCCAATGGCGAAACACTGGTTCAGAAGGCGGTCGGGCTGACGGATTTAATAATGACAGCTAATAGTCCTATATTCTATTCTTTCACCTCCTGAAACCAGACCAGAGATGTGTTCAACTGGTGTGATAGTTTGACGATTGTTTCATTTACATCTGTTTTGTTTCAGCAATGTTACCCAACGTTCTGAGAGGGTTGTACGCAGAGAACAAGCCTGTTTGTCGATGCAAATGAACCAAGTCTTGCAGTTTGGCTTATGAAACCACACAAACCCAGAGCTCATGGGGTTTGTCTCACAGCTTCCCATCAACGAGCCTTGTCCTCCACACTGTTGATATTCCTAATACCGTTCCATCTTTACACAGGAGCCTTCTTCAGAGAGGACACATTCAGCATCAAGCAAACTGACTATAGCCGGCGACCAAACCAGTGGTGGTAACTTGCTGCCTGCTGGAAGTCATCAGTGTGCCAGCATGCATTTGTCTTCAGCCTTCATACAGGGTATTGTATATTTGATCTGCGTAGTAAGAAAGATAGAGGGGCAGATGGATGGAGAGAGGGAAAGAGGGGAATTAGAGTGGGAGAGTGACTGAAGGACAGAGGTCGACAGAGAGTGAATGAGTGAGAGATGGAGAGAGAGACGAAGAGAGAGTGACAGATGAATGGGGAGGGAGAGAGACGGATGCTCTGTGAGAATGAGAGGAATGTTGTTTTGGGGGGTTAATAGTGTGTTCTTGTTCCTGTCTTTTACGTCACTGCCACCCACAGCCTTGCCCCACATGTGCTTCCTTCTGTGGTTCCTGATGACATGGGTCACTTCATCAACACTCCATGGAACAACATGGCAGGGAGAAGTCAACACTCTGCTCTGGTTGGAGGTTCTGGGTGGTTCATAATGAGGGGAAGGTGGACCAACATTACCGGGCTGTGACCGGGGGCGGAAGGCTCAAGGGAGGCCCAGGTCCAGAACAACTTGTGAAATCTTACCCCCCAACAGGCGTCTGGGCTGCTGCCTGTGTATCGGGAAGAACCAGGGAGAGGCCGGGTTTACCCAACCACCCTGTTCTGGATGGTTCTGCAAACCTCAAGGCCGTTTCATCATATATGGACACAGGAATCAGTGATCATCTACTACTTCAGAACTCACAACTGTAATACAAGAACAATACCACAAACCCAAAAGAACTAATGTAGCGGTGCAACCTAGCATGGGGAGCCAAAATTAGGCAGGTGATATTTATTATATGTGTTCTTGGCTCAGATGTATTTATCCCGATAGTAAAACTGCTATAAACATACATGAATCACTCAAACTTGCACAGGAACTAAAATACAAGTGGTGAAAACCCCTCTCGCTCATCCTCTTCCTGCTCCCTCTAACCTCCCTCTCTGCCTATTTGCTCCCCTTATTCTCCCTCCCTCCTACTTTTTTGCTGTCTCCTTTGACACAGGAGTGACGCTTGTTGGCCCAACACAGACTGGGAGGCCTCTAAGATGAACACACCTGGGAATAGTGGAGATCCCTGAGGAGAAGGTCTCATAAACCTAAACAATACATATAAAAATATAAATATAATAGCGTTGACCTGGTTCCATTCGCCTCATTAGCTGTGGGCCCAGAAGATTTCTTGGATTAGAAACATGAATAAAAAGAAAATATATTTATTAAATCCTGCATTTTATTGTGCGTGCGTCTGGAGGTACGTGTAAAGCTGTTTTAGCGTCCAGATGGAAAGGTTATCAGCCAAGATCATGGACTCTAAATCACCTGTTCGCCAGGCAAAGCAAAGAGAGGGTCTGAGATGGGCTTGAGTTAAAGAGTTATTATGGTTCCTCACGGCCCTGGAACCTCCGTGCGTCTCTTCATCATCTTTATGTGGAGATGTGACCTGTTCCTCATCGTCTGTTCCATGTAGTAGACTGCGTTTAACCACGGACCTACAGGCCCCTTTTAGAAGTAGCCCCTGCAAAGGCTGTAAGGGGCAACTTGGAACACAGCTAAGTATTTTGGGTAGGCGCGGTGGGGTTGCTACTGGTTTTGGGTTGGCACCCTATTCCCTTATGAACTCTCTTTAAAAGTAACTAAGTGTATAGGGAATAGGGTGCAGTTTGAGACACATTGTTTCATTAGGAACATATTCTGCATAATTTAGGCTTCGATTTTCATAGATAATATAGAGAATGTATGAATCTAGAAAATAATATTTTTTACTGTAACAACAATACTATTTATATCTGAATCAACATCCACTAAGGTGAACCTGTGCTTTCACTGTCAAATAAACGGCTTTAATTAATTTCTGTGAATCGAACTCTTGGAGGATGTTCTTTTGAACGCTATTCAACCAGCCGTATATTATTATTTTCCAACTTCCAATGCCAGTTTTCCTGCACACTATTTTCCATTTTCATCTGAATAAATCTCTCTTAAGCTATTACAGGACTATCAGAGAAGTAGTCCTTTCCATTGGTTCAACCCATGGTGATAAACCCATCTAAATCAAATACACACACGCAGAGACGCTGGTCCAATCAGGGCAGACCTGCTGACCACTGGTCCAATCACAGCAGACCTGCTGACCTCTGGTCCAATCAGGGCAGACCTGCTGACCTCTGGTCCAATCACGGCAGACCTGCTGACCTCTGGTCCAATCAGGGCAGATCTGCTGACCATTGGTCCAACCATGGCAGACCTGCTGACCTCTGGTCCAATAGAGATTACCCTTTGGGAGGGATCCTTACAGGCTGGCCCAGTTTGTAACAGTTATTATTGAACCATGTGAACTAACCTGCTTAGCTTCAGCAGACAAGGAGGTTGTGCTATAGAAATATACAGAAACACAGCATAGACTAATAAACACCCACGTTTCTCAATTGTTCTCTTGACAGTCTATGACCATTCTATGCTGTTAAATACACTGTTTTATATTTTTACAGGAGGTAGTAAGGGATGATGTGTTAAGCATATGCATCAACACTCACACCCCTCCTCTGTTGTCCCCTCTCTCTCGTCCCCTCCTTTCATTCTCTCTCTCTTCCTCTCTCTCTCTTCCCCTTGTTTCATTCCTTAGTCTCTACATCCCTCATACTGTCTGTCTGCCTCTCAGTCCGCCTAGTTGTCTGTCACTTTCATTTTCCTTTTCCCTTTTCCTTTTGTCTCAGGACCGCAATCTCCTTGTACAGCCGACCAGTGCTGCTGTTCCAACCCTGCTGGGTCTCTATGGACACTGCAGTGTTCAGCCCATGACGACCAGCTCTGTTAACCCTGCTGGG
>JACXGJ010016481.1:0-12351 GCA_016801105.1 Esox niger
GTTGTTTAGTTGTCTTTGGTGTCGTCGGTTGTACAGTTGTTGGATGTTCAGTTATCTTCTGGGTTGAGGACAAAACAGTTGTTGGTTTTTTAGTTGTTGTTATGGTTGTGGGTTGTGCCGTCGTTGGATGTTCAGTTGTCTTTGGGGTTGTGGGATGTACAGTTGTTAGTTGTTTAGTTGTCTTTGGTGTCGTCGGTTGAACAGTTGTTTGATGTTCAGTTATCTTCTGGGTTGAGGAAAAAACAGTTGTTGGTTTTTCAGTTGTTTTAAGGGTTGTGGGTTGTGCCGTTGTTAGTTGTTTAGTTGTCTTTGGTGTCGTCGGTTGTACAGTTGTTGGATGCTCAGTTATCTTCTGGGTTGATGACAAAACAGTTGTTGGTTTTTTAGTTGGTGTTATGGTTGTGGGTTGTGCCGTCGTTGGATGTTCAGTTGTCTTTGGGGTTGTGGGATGTAACGTTGTTAGTTGTTTAGTTGTCTTTGGTGTCGTCGGTTGTACGGTTGTTTGATGTTCAGTTATCTTCTTGGTTGAGGACGAAACAGTTGTTGGTTTTTCAGTTGTTTTAATGGTGGAGGGTTGTGCCGTTGTTAGTTGTTTAGTTGTCTTTGGTGTCGTCGGTTGTACAGTTGTTGGATGTTCAGTTATCTTCTGGGTTGAGGACGAAACAGTTGTTGGTTTTTTAGTTGTCAATATGGTTGTGGGTTGTGCCGTAGTTGGATATTCAGTTGTCTTTGGGGTTGTGGGATGTACCGTTGTTAGTTGTTTAGTTGTCTTTGGTGTCGTGGGTTGTACAGTTGTTGGATGTTCAGTTATCTTCTGGGTTGAGGACGAAACAGTTGTTGGTTTTTTAGTTGTCGTTAGGGTTGTGGGTTGTGTCGTTGTTAGTTGTTTAGTTGTCTTTGGTGTCGTCGGTTGTACAGTTGTTGGATGTTCAGTTATCTTCTGGGTTGAGGACAAAACAGTTGTTGGTTTTTTAGTTGGTGTTATGGTTGTGGGTTGTGCCGTTGTTGGATGTTCAGTTGTCTTTGGTGTTGTGAGTTTTACAGTTGTTAGTTGTTTGGTTGTCTTTGGTGTCGTCGGTTGTACAGTTGTTGGATGTTCAGTTATCCTCTGTGTTGAGGACGAAACAGTTGTTGGTTTTTCAGTTGTCTTCCGTGTTGTGGGGTGTACAGTTGTTGTTTTTTTTGTTGTCTGGGGGCTTGAAGGTTGTATAGTTGTTGGATGTCCTGTTGTCTTTGGGCTTGTCTTTTTGTTATTACATTCGTCAACACAACATTTGAGTCTAATTACGTAATTGAAGCACATTGGTGGAAATTGATCCTTATTCCGGCAAATCAGTCCAATTTTTGGATTGCATTCTACCTTTTGATGCACAATAACCAAATTCAAGTGTTTGTTTACTTTGGGTCTACATTCTATTTCTACTGGTTTGCTGCAATTATGAACACCAGATATGGATTCAATTTCACCCCCCTTTTCCACTGAGGGGTAAGAATTGTCAATCCAGTCTGTCCATTCACAAATAGGAGTGGTCGCACACAGTGGAGTCGTAGTGGGCAAATTTGTTGTTGTTCTAGTAATAGTGGTTGGAGCATTGGTCAAATGTTTTGTTGATATTGAACTAATTGTTGTGGAATATGCTGGGGTATGAGTAGGGAATGATGAAAAAAATATTGTTGGGGGCGGCATTTTGGTAGGTGTCTTCGCTGTTAATGTTGTTGGAGCTCCAGTGTTGGTGTTGCAGTGTTCAATCGTTCTTTCAATGGTTCCATTTTCTTTGCACTTGGCAGTAATACAGGTGCCATCACCGTCAGTAACATAATATATAGTTGTTCCATATGGGAAGGTTTTTCCATTATATGTACAACTGCAAGCTGCAATAAGATATTTACAGGGAACAGCAATTACTATTACGTTGTTACATTCTTGTTAAAAATTTAAAAAATGAATGTATAAGTTTGAAATATTAATCCTACAGACAAATGTCAGTCCTTACCTTGGATATTATATTTGCAATGGTCCTTTGTAGCTGAGCAATGACTTGAGAAAGAAATTAAATATACTGTAAATTTAGCGTTGGTCTATAGCTGCATTACGAATATTTCCATATCCGTTATTTCCACATCTGTATTCTCTAATTAGAGCATGTTGTCTAACCCACATCCTCATTTTATTTCCACATCCTTATCTGTATTTTCTAATTAGAGCTTGTTGTCTAACCCACATCCTAATTTTATTTCCACATCCTTATCTGTATTTTCTAATTAGAGCATGTTGTCTAACCCACATCCTCATTTTAGGCTACTTAAAGTGGTTTGACACTTGAATACTCAGCTGATCATTTTTAGGCAGTGAATTCATTTGCTTTGGTAGTGCATTTAAAAGACATCTGCCTGTGTTTGTCTTGTTTTTATTCCTTTTATTCCATTTTGGAATCAGTTTAGCTAATGTCAGACAACATGAAGGCAAGCATGCCCTCATGTAAAATGTATAAAAATGTCAATGGGTGGCGACCCCCCTGATCATTCTAGCAATATACATACAGACAAAATCAACATTGTATTTGGACTGCTGCTATGGTCTTGTGAATTAATGAGGTGAGCCAATATCAAAATCCACATATTCCTCCTTATGAAGCACCAAGGACACCAACGTGCAACTGTACTTACTAAACTTAAAGTAATCAATTAAAAAGATGTTGACTACAACCCTGTTGCTAACATTAGATTTATATTCAAACATTGTGGTGAAAAAAACTTACCATGTATAGCAGTTCTTATTTGAATGCATCACTTCTCCCTTTTTGTAATGTTGTCCATTTCCATCATAGCAACCACACTCCTCCTTGCTTACACACTTCATAGTGCTTTCTTCCAAATAAGGCTTGGTTGAAGGGCATTTTGGATAGCAACCTTTAAACATATACAGTGAATTTAATCCAGAACACAAGCATATATTATATCACATTATTTAAGCCATTGCATATTCCATAATTTACCATTCTTTTTATCATTTGGAATATGAAAGGTCTGAAATATAATCTGTTGAGGGATTGTAAATTACCTTCCAGTGCAGGGATCTGTTTTGAGCAGGTTCCTGAGGGATTCTGACAGGTCTTCATACAGGGGTCACCACAAGGCTTATAGTGCCACTCACACTCCCCATCAGGGTTGTAGAAATCACAGAATAGAGCTGATAAAGCAATATCGTTAAATTTCAACAGGGGTTTGAGAAAAAGATTTATGGGAAGTCCGACTTGCACATTTAAATAGGAGTTTGCCCCTGTAGTAAATCTTTGTAATCAATAAAATTGTTTGTGAATTGTTAGCTAACTAATAAATACATTTTTAAATAAACGAGTAAATTACTCACGGCACATATCTGGTGTCCTCCAGCGTATGCACGTCCCTGCCTCGTTACAGGCCTGGGCGTAGGCTGCTACAGCTGTACAGAAACACTCACAGTCTCCCCCAGTGTCACAGGCACACGAGTCCCTGACACACTCATCATGGTATGGAGTGGGGTCCACCTTTCAGGAACAGGCAAATACAGATGGGAAATCATGTATTGATTCAGGGGCCTGTAATGTCATATACCTTGGTAAAGCGTTGAGCTTACAACACTAGGGTTGAGTTCCCCTACAGGGGTTTTGTATTAAACAAGCATGAAATCAGTTGTATTTTACATTTACAACTACAGATATGTGGCTTTTATTTACACAGTACTCATGTCCACATATATCAACCCACTGCTCTAAATTCCCATAACAGATTAGCTTTTCTATCATGCAGCGTAATTTAAGACATCTGAATGAAGAATAAAATTAATGAATAGATGAATAGTTATAGTTATTAATAGAGGTACACACACCTCGTTTTACATTAAAGTTGTCTTATTAATGTACTTTGTACTCCCTATGCCTGAGTCCGGCCTCCTCAATAATATCACAAATTTTCCACCTGGACTCCAAAGTTAAATCCAGAATTAGTTTCTTCTTCCATAAAAAAGAATCCAAAACAAGTACTTCCATCATTTACTTACTTTTGACTTTAAGTCAATGCTATTCTTTTGAAACCTGTCTGTCTGCATATAAGCCAAGCAATGAACACAGACACTACTCATCAAGGTCCGCTACCATTGATAAAACCCAAATGCTTAAGTGTAGCTTCTGATTCTATAAATCAGACATAATAATTTCCTGACATTTAGCATTGAACTGGTTCAGAACTAGATCTGTCATTTTTGATTCTCTGGGTGACCTTACGTCAATAAAAATAGACATTTCGGGTTTCTCAAATTTCAGTATTGGGGCATATACTGGTTGTATGTAAACTCGTTCGAATTTGAAAGCATGGTATACATTTTCACAAGTGTGTATCTGTGTCTCCATCAATTATTTACCCCTATTAATGCCTTAAATGTATCAATTGACAGAACATTTTATTTGCTTGAATTCGATCCAACACACCAAGCTAAAATCTTGATGTGATTTTGGACTATAACAAAAACAAGGAACGCAACTTTGATGCCCATCTCTGAATGTTTACAACATTTGCCTTTTATCATATAAAGGGCTCTCACGTAAGATTATTTGTGATTTACTAGCTTGAACACAAGCATTAATAACTAGAAAATACATGTATTTCTTTATCAAAAAAGAAATACATGTATTTCTTTATCAAAAAAGCAGGAACATGTTATCAGTATGACTGGGGAATTTCTTCAAATTGAAATAAATAACACAGGAGCAAAGCCTAGGTGATAACTATGGTCGGTATGTCAGTACAGTACTGAATCTTCATTGGATGTGCTGTTTCTGTACCTTTGAGTGGCAGTCCTGGAATACTGGACTAGTGATGATGCTGCAGCGTTTCAGAGACCAGGACTGACGGTGTGAATTTGCAGTGCACGGGTCCTTAACAACACCAGCGTCCGGGCAACCGGCTGACACCTTCCAGCTGTTCCCGAACTTCAGAGCTTCAGTAACCACTTCTTGGTTTCTGGACGTGAAGTCATTATTCCCATTTCCGTCGTAATTACCACACAGACCACACACTTTTCCCTGGAAGGTGATTGTTAGAGTAATATATAAGACAGGAAGGGTGTTTTGGAAACATCTAATAACAGCCTTTATCAGTGTGCACCTATTCCCTTTAAAAACTTCAAAAACGATATGGCAATATAGTTCTGACAATGTTCATGTCCCAGGAAGGTAATTGTCAGATTAGATTTTTCAAAAATCTTTTTAATGGGAAGTTGTGAAGAGAAACAGTTTGTTTGATAGTACAATCAAACAAACAAACTCTAGCCACTCACCTTGAATGTAGGATGGAGTTTGATGAACAGGCTGGTTCTCTTATCCCACATCAGAATCAGACCATTTTTTGTCTCAATCACAATGTACAGACCAACAGTGTGGACCTTGAAGTCCACATCTCTCGTTTTCGGTTGCTGAATAACTTTGACAGTTTCACCTGCAAGTACGAGCTCGTTGCTCTGAAAGATTGCAATTTCAATGTCAGACTGGTTCATATACACTGTGGCCTCTGATGACACTGTAAGATCTACTCAATAAATGTAAAATCTAAATAATAGTATCCCAGAGATTTAGATCTGTTTTAAATAATTGAATTGAAGTCATTAAAATAACGAATGATTTAATTGGTCAATCAATGAAAATGTAATCAACTAGGAAATGTTTTGACTGCATGAATGCATTTGTGCACTTGTAACAGTGTTCCTTACCCCCAAGAAGAGCTTGATGGCCTTAGAACAGGTTGTACCGGTGGTTCCACAGGCAATGTTCTGTGTGATCACTCTAAAGGTTCCGTTTAAATTGTTGGAACAGTAGTCCTGCAGGATAAATAAATTTGCTCCCTTAGCTATTATCATTAATTCATCTTAACTTATAACTATGCATACCAAACTTACAGTGGAGGCTAATTAATGAAGGTATATAATGTAAAAATAGGTATTTTTCTTTATCATACATTCTGAGGGAGCATCGCCATACCTGCGTTAGAACGTATTCACAGTCTCCATTGAAATTGAACCTTTTCTTATCGAATGTGATGTAATGACCATCTCCATATATGGCGCATGTCCCGGGACACTGGGTATTGGTACAATTCCATTTTCTTCCTCTGCAAGTGCTACAATGATGTAAACATAATGACATCAAGATCTTAGAGTGAATTGATTGTTACTTGATTTAAAGATATCGAAAGAAGTATAAAAGAAAATAGTTATTGCTATCTACCTTTTAAAATGACAGATCTAACTCTAAAAAGATAAAACATGTGCAACTTTAACTTGGGCTGTATGATGAGGGACTTGTTTAGATTTTCCCAGCACCTTCCTCTTATCCTCTCTCACTTCTATCGGCTCGTGAGACCTATTGCTAAATGTTCTCAACTTGTATCCATTGGGTGAAGGTAATATATAACTATATATATAACTATATAGATATATATATAACTATATAACTATATATATATATATATATATATATATATAACTATATAACTATATAACTATATATAACTATAGATATATATAGATATATATAGTTCACCATGTCACTCAAGACAACCATCATAAGAGACCCTTCACACCCATGCCCTCCTACCATCAGGCAGGTACAAGCCTCTTTGGTCCCATACCAGGAGGCTCAGGAACAGTTTCTTTACATCTGCTGTAACCCGGCTGAACACTGTGATCCATTACTAACCATGCCAACTCACCCACCGCTTTGTACTGCCTTTCAGGGACCTTGTTGCACAACCTGTACTATTGGACTCTGACACTAACATGCGAAGTATAAGTTCTCAGTTGTTACATGTACTTATCAACCTTGGGAACCTCATTGCTGCTATACCTGCATTTCAGGTGTACATGCCACCTCGCACCTATAATTTGCACATTATTGCAACCCACGTATATGTTGTTCTTAATTGTTTCACCCTGTACATTGTTTGCACTCTTCTATTTGCACTTCTGGTTAGATGCAAACGGCATTTCGTTTTGCCGTACTTTTACACTTCTGTACATGTTCAATGACAAAAAAAGTTCACCTCTGTTGGTAATACATATGAACAAACTATAAACTTTGGAATTCATCTTGTAGCAGTTCATGTTTTTTTTTCTCGCATAACTCCATAATGGCCACCCTAATTTTGGAAGTGTTAGGGTATGTAACAATCTAGTCTGGCCAATCAGTGTGGTTCATGACAGATTTCTATAGGAAGATGTATAATTTAACCAAGTTTGGTCAAAATGGAAAAGGGGGTGTGTTGAGACAGCATGTGTTCAGATTCACAGTTTCCTCACCGATTTTCCTCATTGTGAAAGTGTTTAATTTACCAGGTGTTGCATTTTTCTTTAATCGTCTCCCCAGGTTGGTAGTCGACTCCATTGTGAGAACAGGGACAATGCTCCTCCTGGACACATCCTCCATTGCCATCAGACAGCAGACCATTAGGACACATACAGCCTGACAGGCACTCCTTACTGAACTATAACACACAATTATATCAAATTTAATATAGACATTTGTTATTTTACACCTAGCTGACAACTTTATAAAACATATATAAAGGCCTGTTCTTTTGTAGACCTACACAGTCATGGTTTAGTGTCTGGCAGCTCTTCTGACACTCTGAGCCTTTGGCTCCTGGGGCAGCATTGGAGCAGTTGAAGAAAACCATTGGACTTTTGCAGGCTGAAGGTAAAAACGATCAGTTTTAGTAGGACCCATAACAGAGACCAGCTTCATACAGTAGAGACTATAAAGTCTAGTGTGAAACAATTAGCTATAGTTTTACTCACATAAATGCTGCAGTTCTCCAGTACAGCTTAATTTTCCTTGACGACATGAGCTAGATAGTAAGAAGGTAATACACCTTGAGCAAGTGCCTCTTGACTCGAGAACAACTGTTGATTTCTAAACAATTCTTTGAGCCATGGCAGATTTTAAGCACAAACTGTAATATTTTCAAAAACACAACCATGGATTCCTGCCCAGGTCCTTACCAAATAGCCCCATTGATCGTGGTGACCTCTCCTGGGGGTACCACCTTGCCCCCAAAGTAACAGGGGCAGTGTGAAGCAGAGACACACTTATCTTGGCCGTTCAAGTAGGTTCCTTTGGGACAGCCACAACCGTCCACAGACACATGGTCCACCTGTTGAATTCACATAACATTCATCGTTGTGGGGAAAGTACTCGGGGAATGTCTGCAACAACAACACCTGAACACCAACAACACGTGATGCAATAAATGTATTTTCTGATATGATATGCCAGAGTTTCTCATTGGATGCCATCAAATGACATGTTTGGGAACCCAGGTTTGGTAATCAGTGATGTAAATGTACCTGGCAGGTAAAGTCTGTTTGGCTTAGAGAGCGACAGGTGTGCCCACAGCTGGTCATATTGTAGTCATAAACCATTGTGTCAGGGCATTTAGAGTACTTTCCTGGAGAAACAGATTTAACATTTGATTTTGATTTTAATATATTTTTGTAGTGTGCTGTAATGTTGAAAACAATTATTTGGTAAATCCATTATAGTGCCATTGTATGAATAAACTTGGATAAATCAAAAAAGGGAGATACGCTTTACATGAATGAACAGTGTTTGAGTTTACTGTCACTGAGTTTAGCATAGTTTATTTAGCATTGAATTCAGTCTCTGCTGTTGATCTCACCACAGGTGGTGTTTCTCCATCCTGTCAGCAGGATGCCAGCAGCAGCACAGGCGTGCACGTAGGAAGAGACTGCTGCACACATGCACTCCTCAGTCTTCTCACAGTTACAACTGTCATACATGCAATTCTACAGACGAGGGAAAGAAGGAGTGGCTTAGTTTTTGCATAACTCGAGATAAACACTGATATATTTTCAGATATTCCAGACTAGTTCTAGGTCACAGAAAAATGTCATTAAATCCTTGTAATCCTTATAGATTTGTTGTTAAATGTCCTTAACCTGTACTTTTGTCCTTTCCTACATGGCAGGCTTGCTGTGCCAGTGAGATCCAAAGCCCTCTCACCCTCGTTTGGATCATGGACATTTGTTGAGTTGTTAATCTCCCTCACCTGTTTCCCTAAACACTGTTCCTATTTAAGTTCCTCCTTCCCAGTGTATCTTGTCCTTTAATTGGCGTATGCCTTCTATTTTGGTTGTTCTATCTTGGGTAGGGTTTCTTTTGATATGATTCAAGTCCTTTAATTAAATGTCCTCCATTCTCTCTGAGTTTGTGTCCATATGCATTGTCAACCGTTACACTATACATATAAAATATTATTTAATATCAATTATGATTATTATTTCTTACTTTTTTGTAGTGTTCTGGGTTGATCTCATTGTGGCATTGTGAGAATATTCCTGTTCGATCTGACAGCATTGAGCACCAGTGCTTGGCATATTTCTCTATAAAACATATTTGACAACATTTAAAAGAGCTCAATAAAAACACACCTTTTTTATGGAGCTTTCTGATGCATCTCATTGTCCTGAGTAAACAAGCTGTGCTGAAGTGTATTTGGGTATTGTCTCGTGGGACATATAATGTTTTAGAAAGAGGTTAAAGCAGTACCATTCTCTACACTCAGAGAACATGGGTTCTCAAAGCTCTGGGTCACATCTGGGCAGCATGCTTTGGTCTTCCACATGTTCGCAAACGTCACAGCCGTTCCTTCCACCAGTCCGTTGATGGTTCTAAAGTCGTCGGCTTGGATGCTGTTAAAGTCCCCGCAAAGACCTGGATGAGATGTTTGTAATTACAACAGATCAGTTCAGGTCACAATGAAAATATAACATTTAAGTTATAATTCTTTACACAAAATATGAGGTGCAGTTAGCTTGTTGTTAACTCGTTTTTTGAGTGTTGAATGAAATTACCAGTGATCAACAAAAGTTGCGACGCGAAAGAATTGTTAGCATCCACTTCCAGGGCTTAATTTACTTCCATTTATTCTAAAACATTTGACTGGTAGTGTACATTAACACTGGTGACCCTGAATGAAATTAAAGAAACATACCCTGAGTTTTTCCTTTCAGAGAACTGCTAGCGGTGATGTACACTTGCATTATAGGTGTTAGCTGGACCTCCAGATGCAGCCCGTAAGAAGTTTGCACGACGATGTAAAACGTAGAGGGCTTGAAGATCGTTACATTCTCTGTGGAAAATAAAACAAATGTCTAGTCATGTGGTAAACCAATATTTACTTGCCACTTTATTAGGAGATTGTCATGTGTAACTTCTGTTGATTGTATTGCATTTCCTATGTGTCTTACAGTGAGTAAAAATAACAGAGGGATAAAGGGGTATTTTTTACATTTGTATTTATAGACCTGTGAATAGTTTTAAAAGGACCTTCATGCAAACACATTTGATTAAGTTAACAACTCACCCAAGAAAAGTGGCAACTTTGATAACATCCTATTTACATAGATAGTTCCACTGGCCTCTATGGCGATCATCTGAAATTTACAAATAAAATCTCGAAAGTGAGACTCCAGGTGGTAAAAAGTGAAACGCAGGTTGGGGTTAGCACATTTAGATTATAAGTCCCAAAGTTAACTTAATGAATACTTCAATTATAACTATTGTTGATGTGAAAACAGAAGAGAAATAGAAAGTACATTTCAATGTTCTTTACTGAATTGAAAATAGCTGAAATGTCCTTAACCCCAATCCTGGGGTGAAATGGTGATAGGAGTCAGGCAGCAGGAGGTCTGAACATCTAGTTTTGATCCAAAACCTATATGAAATGTTTTAATGTTGATGTCTTGATGAAACACAATCAGTTGTGTGTGTCATTGCCCAGGGGAGACCTTACCTTGGACTCTGGAATCACCAGGGTTACACCTCTTAGGCAGGTCTCAGTGTCTGTTGTCCCACATTTCTCTATGTCACCCAGGACGGTGAAAACACCCCCATATATTTGCTGGTACAAGTGGAACAAGGTATGACAGGTAAGTTAAGGACAGTAATGTTTTTCTTAGAATAATACACAGCTCATCTGTCAAGCAGATCTTGGTCAGATAATTTTTTTTTTGTCAAAAAAGTATATTATTTAAAAATTCAATGTCTAATGTCCCACCTTGGACAGGACATAGGAGCAGTCTCCATGGAAGGTGTAAGCTTTCCCATCGTAGGTGGTGATGTGGGATCCTCCCTCGATGGAGCAGGTACCTGGACAGTCCAGACCTACACAGCTCCACTGGCCATCCTCACAGGTACTAACAGAGAGAATCAGTCAGTTAAGCCTACAGCCACACAAGCACAATAAATCAGTGTATGCAAATGTAAAGCAATGCTTACCATTTATGGCATGTTCTAGAGTATGTCTCTCCAGGCTTGTAAGACACTCCATTGTGGAGACAAGAGCACTGGTTCACAGCTACACAGCCCCTCTTATTAATGTCATCAAACACAGTTCCTAGGAAAGAGGCAGGAAATACATTTAATCAAAATAGCAGAAATTATATTAAATACTTTTCTTGGGAATATATTTGTCTTAAATTTTTTACAATTGCTCATAAACATATAAACAAAAATGATCAGTGAAACCCGAAACATTGCATGAACCCCAGGATGATAGTGACATTTATTAACTGAGATGTACACATTGACATTTGCAAACTGACATATATAGTGTGACAATTACAAATTGACAATTACAAATTGACATTGTGCGCGCAAGTAGAACCATTGAATTTTGGCCATTGCAATACGTTTTATGTTCAAGAACTTCTGCAATATAGTGCAGTGTATTGCTAGAGATATTTCATTGGCATTTAATAAAACAATATTGAATTACACTGCTGCTGTATCAATATTTTGTGATTATGTTCCTTGATGTGAAACCCTTTCTTGTATGTGAAACCCTTGTGCATTATAGATTTTTTTGTGTTCACCATTAAATCTAAGGAGGGAATTCGGTTGGGCTACTGAGACAAGAAACCTGGTAAGTTTGGTGTTACTCATACAGGTGAATTCAACACACACATTCCAACATCAAAAGAGATCTCAGAAGAAATTGGTATGAGAGCAATGAGAGCAAATTTGTCTGGGGAAGACAATACAACCATCTCAAAATAATGGCTGCATCTCAAATTACTGTGCTTCAACAATAGAAAGAACTCGGAATCTAAATGGCATTCATGGGAGGGTTATTAGGAAGAAGCCTCTGCTGTCAACAGACTCCTTAATTCCTCACTTTGAGACCACTTAGACAAACCTGAAAGTTTCTGGAAGTCTATTCCCTGGGTAGTTTTGGGCAAAATCGCCACACTGCCGACAGCCAAAACAACCTGTTAGAAATATCAAGATGTTGGGGCTGCTT
>JACXGJ010016482.1:0-12267 GCA_016801105.1 Esox niger
CCCAAATGAAGTCCCGGGGGTCTACCTACTGCTCCTTCAGCGTGGGGTCGGACCCAAATGAAGGCCCTGGGGTCTGCCTACTGCTCCTTCAGCGTGGGGTCGGACCCAAATGAAGGCCCTGAGGTCTGCCTACTGCTCCTTCAGCATGGGGTCGGACCCAAATGAAGTCCCGGGGGTCTACCTACTGCTCCTTCAGCGTGGGGTCGGACCCAAATAAAGCCCCCGGGGGTCTATATTGCTGCCTTGCAGTACAGCAGCATCATGGCTCCCAGGTGGTCTGAGTGACACACCCTACAGCGTCTCTGGGGTTCTGGGGGAAGACAAGTTGTCTCAGCCCTCCTAACGGGCAACGCTGTGGTAGGTCGGACACATGCCAGAACAATCGCGGCGGTTGGCCGGGGCATATTTTCTACACTGGTGTGTACGGGGCTCTGTGTCGGGAGAAATAAAATGTCCAATAATCTCCCAATGGGAAGAGGAGAAAAATAAATAAACTCAATGACTTAGTATTTTTCATTATTTCATTTTAAAATACAAAATACATGCAAAAAAACACAATCATAACATAAAAACTTGATGGATGGTGGGAGGCAGAAAACTGTACGGTACAATGCATTCTATCAGATGCAGCAGGAGGATGCAGACCCAAAACAGAGCTGAGAAAAACACTCCACAGTGTATAGATTGGGAGATTCTTTTGTTTTCCAGTTCCACATTCACCGGTGTGTTGTCTTAGAAATCACTGTGATGCCCCCCCTTTCCCCACCTTTTGTGGGAAATGATGGTCCCTAGGAATCAGATTTTGAAGAGCTGACAGCTGAGCCCCCAGCCCAAGAGCTGGAGATGGGAGGCCTTTCCAGAGGTCAGCCTCGAACGCTGCCGAATTAGGCTTCAGTCGTGACAACGACAAGTTGTCACTGCTCCATTATCTGTTGTTGTTCTCGTCTGCCGCTCTACAGCCTGACTACGCTCAGTGTCCCATGAAGAGCTGAAACCAATGATCCTGCTGTCCCTTGTCCAATCATTCCCTGGGCCAATACAGGAACTGGGAGTGGCTGTCATTACTGGACAAAGAGTCACTCACAGACATAATCACATGAATAAACATCAATGTAATTTCACTTGCTGAACGGACTTCATTGTTATCAGTTGTGTCTGGCTGTGTTAGATAGCTGTTTCTGTCTCCTCTGCCCTTTGTGGAACAGTTGGGCTGCCCTCCAATACCATCTATCCATGATGGATTAAAAGTTTTCTTTAAAGTGCATATTAAACATCTTAGATTTACACATATTTTCGAATATCAAATTTACACAAATTCACTTTTGAATATCATTGATACTATCTATGAAAATCTTCTGTTTACAGTATCTATGAAACACACTCACTTTACCAGTCCCTATAGATTTACATCAGCTTTATCAAAACTAGGGGTCATCCGATTTGAAATTGGGGTCATGAGAGAATCAATGGGACTTTTTATTGGATCACTGAACCAGGTTAATGTGAGAGCAACCTCCTGGCTTGGATCACTGAATCAAGAGTAACCTCAGGTAGCCATCATATTTTGCTGCAAACATGTTTTATGCTACAAAATTTTAGAAGAGGCCAGTCAGGGACTGTAGATTTTGGCTGTAAAGGGGCCAGTGAAAACACACACACACACAACTTCAGCTTCCCACAGGACCCCACAAAACAGAATTATTAACAATGTTCTTTTCGATAGAGACCATTATACAATGCCACCTTACTGCCTGAATGTTTTCCCTGTGCGTAGGAAAATGGCCCCTGTTTAAAACAAGTAAATCTTGCCTGTCCTCCGACCCACACACAGCAGAAAGAACAGGTTTATTAGGACAGATTTGCGATACTGAAGGACTGCTCAAAATTGTGGTCATATTTCTTCATGTCAACCCTCTCGAAACCCATTAAACACCAAATCCAGTGGTCTCCCCTCTGCCCAGCTTCTCCAAGCGGTGCCCGAAAGGAGGATTGCAGGGCAGATCACAAGCTCCTCCACTTATTGAGAGGACCATGCTGCCAGATTCTAATGGACTGACCCTGGGAAAATAATTTCGCCCATATATCTTTTATCTCAAGTTAACCAGTCACAGCACAATGAGAATTGTGAAAGGATACACAGACAGAGACATACACAAACAATCTGACAACACACTCACTACACACAACAAAACTTTTTTCTGGATGATGTGCAGATATGTCCAATAACATACATTTGTGCACGTTGTTTTGTTTTTCACTTTTAGTATTGTAAATGTTATATTCCTGTGTGCACCCCAGGATTCTTACCTAATACTCTCAATACACATTCAAGTGGCTAAGCCATGGCACTGGAACCTCTGGACTTCAACAGCACTACAGGAAACAGACCAAAGCATGGCCAAAGACTTTAAATGGCAGTACACACACATATTCACAAACACACTCACACTTACACACAAAGGGAGATCTGACCCAAGATTCGCTGGGGCCCAGGGGCTTCACAATGCGGAGCTTTCAGAGAGAGCCTGTTCTGTTAGGGCCCCGTGAGGCCCCAGCGTTTGAAACTCAGGTGGTAGGTCCGGGCCCAGCTGCTTCCTTGGCACCTTATGAACAACTCTGCTCAAAGCTCAGCCAAGATTAGGAGAAAAAAGTGTAGCTCAAATGGAAGTCCTCTAACTATGAAACACTCTTTGTATCTTTGCTTGACTACTGAAGTCTGGCAAACACTTTTCGCTGGTCCCTTTTTTGACCAGTGAATTCCATATCACAGAATTCCACATTGTGCTACACAGTAGGAGAAATGCTTCAAATGAAAACAAGAGAATGTTCCAGAAGCTTTTCAGAGGTTGTTTCTGAGGAACATGCAGCTCTTTGGTGATGCATAGAACAGAACAGTGTCACTTTGAAGCCACCTGAGGGATTACATGAAGAGAGACAAATGAATATTTCACACACAATCTAGGTGTGCCTACTGCGTCTGCACACACCCTCAGCTGGAGCCACACAACAGGGGCCTAGCCTAGTGTTTACGGCCTGCCCTGCCATGCAAAACGTCAGTGCCGATTGGCTGGGGAATTTAGTCAGTCACGGCATGGTACCAGATGTCTGACAGAACTTTTCATGACCGCCCCTGCCTAATCCAGCTGTCCTCTCTCCCCCCACTACACCCAGCCCAATGAGAGAGAGATAAGACTCGCTCCTCTCCCTATTCTCAGTTCACATAACAAACAGCCAACACATCACCAGCCCAGGCGCTGCTTGTCTAGACCGCTCTATACAGCAGCATACTCCAAGCTAAGGCTAATACTTTTACGTTCCCAGAACTACTGTACTGCTACTGTAAATTAACTGTTACCTCTTAGTACTGTATAGACCCAACTTGTACAACTACGCCACAGTGTCATCAGCTGACCAATCAGTCCCTTACAAAATGGCTGCATATACACAGGTCGCCCCATTCTGATTTTGTACACACTGTAGCCCACACAAAGGGGGAGTGGCTAATCCTCACAGGACACCAGTCTCCACGCAGGTCAAAAGTGATGGGGAGTGGCTAGCCCACACAAGACGTCACTCTCCACGCAGGTCAAAGGTGACAGGAAGTGATTGGTGTGGTGCCGGCATCCATACACATGATGGCACTGACGTATCACTGCAAGTAAAGCCATCCAGCGTTGCACTACATCATGTCCCATTTCCATGACAGCAGGGGTTTTAGTGAGAGATGTTGTACAAACTGGGCCAGGTGGAACAGGACAGACAGCTCTCTTGGGGGACACCGTCGTGCCCTGCACCGTGGCCCAGGTCCTTCTCAGCCCTCCACTCCGGCGTGCGGAGGGGGACAGTGAGCGAGCAGAAAGTTAAAGTAGGCCAGGGCCCCTCGTGCCGGGATTAAACCGCGGCTGTAGCGAAAAGATGGCTAAAGCAGCAGACAGATGGCCCGTGCTCCCTCACATGCAGACCGGTCAGAGAGACTCCAGCTTCACACACACGGCAGCACAGCCACTCACACAGGGGGTTTCTGTCTGAATACACTGATACTACTGCCACAGCTGTATTTCCTTTTTGTAGTGCTACATGGGGTTTGAACTGGGGCCAGAGAACGCCAAACGACCTCATGATGACAGGGACCACAGGAAGACCATATCGTCACGATACTTAGGTCCCGATATAATACGTGGCGCTATTCTCACAAGTTAAAATGCATTGAAATTGGATACAGCCTTTTTTTGGTTGATGTGATGCTCCAAACATAATGACATAGTTATGTCTCAGCCTCGCCTGCAGAAGACCACCTTAACATCATTGGCCTATCAGCTAACACAGTGATCAGAACAGCTTTCACATAACCTCTGACCGACTAAAGTAGCTCTGTGTTCGCCTCCAACAGCTAGTCAGTATAGGGATTCCCTAGTACTTCGTGCTGCTGAGATAGTATTCCTTCAGGCCAGTGGATGCTGCCATCGGCTGCTGCCAGTCTACCTGTCTGCAGGTAAATCCTCAATCCCTTTAATGAGCTCTACCTGTCTGTCTCCCTGTAGTGGTCTCACCTTACAGAGCCGTCTGTCCGCCTGCAATGGACCCACCTCACAGAGCTGTCTGTCTGCCTGAGGAACATTAATTAGTCTATTTTTTTGGTTTATTGCAGTGGCACATTCACCCTTTGCTTGACCTTTTCCCCTTTTCACTTCTCGGCTAAACATCCAGTGATCTGGCTACTATGTGTAAGATACAAAACACCAAAATAACTGGCTATGCCAGGAGGGACCAGACCTCCACAGGCTCGGTCAAATGCGACATGGCTTGTTTCAAAGAGCCCCTGACTCCAGTGGATATCTAAAGAGGCTGGGAAAATAGGGAGGAAAATGCCTGTCCTGAAGGTTGAAGCAACCCCATTCCCCCGCTGAGAAAGATCCATTGCACCGAGTGACAGAGAAACTGACAGCACGGGTGGAGAAGAGGCTGAGAGGGTTGTGTACATGCCGTAATCGGAAGGGAGTGTCAATCAGAAAAGGGTTGACGGACAGCAAAGTGCACAGGGACTGTGGCCTGGACAGACAAGGGCACCGCCATCAGCCAAAGCGTCTGACATTTGTCACTACCTCTCCAACTCAGGCTTCGACATTCAACCCCAGAAATGTAATCCCAGGCCCTGTTCAGATGATATGTCAATCCCTTATTTTCTTCCATTGAGGTTATAAGCACTCAGGTAATTTGGCATTGCATCACACACAACAGAAATAATGCAAATTTATCAGATCAATCTTTGTAAGGAAGGCAGCACGGAGAGTAGCTGACAGTTCTGACTGCTGTCTAGTCACTGGGAGAGTTGGCACTGGCATAGCGACCCACGATGCAACACTTTTGACCTTTGCACACAGTAGGTCAAATGTACAGAAGGCAAAGGTCACAAGGCTCTATAGACAACTGGTCTGAACACAGCAAAAAAAACGTCCAAAATATTGATTAACTGGAGAGATAATTCAATAACCTAAATTAGATTTTGTGGTATGCTGTTATTCTACCATCCATCCATGGATGTGATCCGTGATGTTTTGATTAAATCTTGTCAAAGATAAACTCCCCAAAATAGTAAGGAGATGGGAAGTGACTCAGATGTTCTAAAGTAGGCATCACAGTAGCCAGACAGAAAGATCCTTTGACTCCAGAGGATGTAAAATTCGAAGCGTCAGTACTGACACGATGACAGGACAGTTGCTGCAGATTGGATAGTGCCACGTTCCAGCTGTGAACTGCCTGTTCCATCTCATCCCGTTGGGTTGATGTCTGGGTACAACACAGGCCATTAAACTGAACCGCAAGTTGTTGCACGAGGCCGTGAGTTCTTGGATGAGACTGAGTTGTTACACGAGGCCGTGAGTTGTTACACGAGGCCGTGAGTTGTTGCACGAGGCCGTGAGTTGTTGCACGAGGCCGTGAGTTGTTGGATGAGACTGAGTTGTTACACAAGGCCGTGAGTTGTTACACGAGGCCGTGAGTTGCACGAGGCCTTGTCTTTCCACTATTCAGTTGTGTCCAGTGTTGTTGATCACCGGCCCACTGGAGCAGCTTCTTCTGGATTTGTGCAGATAGGAGTCGACCCTGTTGTGGTTATCTGATGCAGTAGCCTGTCCATGTCCTGCTCCGGTGCAGGTGTCTGCCTGGTTGTGGCCCGTCTGTATGCTTGCCCAGTTTTTGTCATTCTTCAACTCGTCCCATAATCAAGTTGTTTTCGCTAGGACTCCCAGGAAGGTCACCAAAAGGCAGTTTGTGAGATACTTGAACCGGAGTGCCTGCCAAGCAACAGTGATAATACCACACTTGAAGTTAAGGTCACCTGATTTGCCCATTCAATATTCAATGGAACCATAACTGAATGCCTCGTTGTAAAGCAAACCACCACCATATCATTCAATGTTTTTAAAAGTGATCCATTTAAATGGCCACTGAGTGTATATTATGGGCAATGAAAATGATCACTTAGTTTTTTATTTTATCATGTGGTCATTCAGCAGGTGCTGTCATCCAGGGCAACTGGCAGTTGCAATTGCTATTCAGTGCCATGCTCAAGGATAGAACAACTTGGGTTTTTGTCTTGCCCAAACAAGGAATTGCTCCAGCAACATTATGGCTAGCGGTCAGAGCTCTAGTCTTATCTGCCACTCTACACGATTAATGTCGATAGCGTTTTTGTTTTACCACAGGGGATATGAGTGAGGCCTGGACTTCCCTCAGGTATTCTGTGTTGAACATGTGGAGATATGGAAGATTTTCTTCTGCAGGCCAAACGCTGCCTCAGCAGTCCAAATGCTTGGTGAAATGTGCATTCATTATCCTGATATTCAGAAGAATGCAAGAAGAAACAAATCAACTCAAACAAGCTGACTTGGCAAACACAGAGCGCTACGAGGGTTGTTTCTTGAAGTGCACAGAATCTACTAGCACTTTGTTTGGACAGCAATAGGTGAGACTGTTAGATGATAACCCCCAACTGAATGCAAAACAGACAAAACAAGCATACCCCATTAAATGCCACAGAGAACATGGACTTCCATTTTCCCTTGGACTACTCAAGTTGTTGTCCCTGACTGTCCCATATATTCAGTGTATTAGCCTACACTACTATAGTTAGATGGTGTAAAGGCCTGGTTTGGGTTCAGTTCCGTTCAAATTATATTCAATTCAGGAATTAAAATGTATTTCACATATCAAATCTGTTAAATGCATTCTGAATGGACCTTGAATTGGATTTTGTTTTATAAGTGACTTGACCAGAAACTCCCTTAAAAATACAGAAACGCTTACTCGTAACCATGCTAGCTAATGAATGTGGCAGCCTCACAGTGCTTTCCTCTGCATAAACATGAGGGTCAGTGCAGTGGGAGTTGTACGGGGCATTTGTCAGTGGGTGACCTCTGCAGAATCTGCAACAGGCGTACAGTACGGGCCAACAGGGCCCTATGCCAGGAACATCTGTTCTGGAGCCTGTGGCAAAGCCATACGTCTGTGAAGCACTCCTCCTCCACACAAGAGGAAGAGGAAAAGAAGGATAGAAACTTGACACATTATCCGGGAGGGTCATGCGACAGCCGGCTGTGGAGCGCAAAGACCACCGGCCTCCAGGAGACATCAGCCTGTGCATTAGCTCGGAAAGACCAGAATTCGCTAGGCCAGTTCCTAACGATTTGCAGCTAATATGAATCAGAAAAGGTGATCAGAGTTAGCATCCCTTTAACGGATGCTAAGCACGCATGAACATTACAACAAGCAGTTCTGAATGGGAAGGACTCGGTGAAAGGGCGTATCGACTTCCATCGTTGTCATTAATTTGACGTGTGGACGTTTTGAGGTACCGCCTATCAGCGGAGGTGTGTGCATTCTGTCTGTAGAGACCCAAGCATCGTGACGAAGACCATGTTGACATGCTGAGATCAATAAGCAGCGGTCTCTGCACAAGTCGGGGGCTGGATAAATGAAGGCCAATCGCCATCGATCCAACCCAAGGTGGATGAGCAGAGTGAGGGAAGGGGGAAAGGAGGGAGAGAGGAATGGATGGGGGGACGGAGGGAGACAGCATGCAGTAGAGCACTGAAAGGCATTAGGAAGAGAGAAGGACTTGCCTCTTTAACCCTAGTATTTATGACCGCCACAGGCAGCCGATCACCTGCACAATGCGCCAGCTAGATCATGGGTTCCTACTGGGCGGGGCTCCAGGCCCTCAAGCCCTTACTTAGAAGCAGAGTGGGGGTCACAGTGCACCACCTCCTAAAAGAAAATCCATACGAAGCACGCTGTGCTGATATTTTTAATGCAGCTGAACTCCAATGGGGGGGTTAAAGACGCGGTAGGCTTGACCTGTCGCACCATTTCACACAAGGCACCGCACTCCGATACAAGACATAGATGGGGGACACTGCTGAACGAAGGCTCTATAGCCTGTCGTTAGGTGTCTAAGGCCTGTCGCTAGGTGTCTATGACAGTTTGTAACAACATGTTATTTCATTCCAGTGGATCTGGAATGAAAATGGATAACATTTCCTTCACTGATCTGCTAAAAGGATTACATAAGGTTGATATTACTTTTTTATAACTAAAAATAACAGTCCTGATTACATAAGTATTCAGCCATTTTGCTATAGCATGCATAAAGGGGTAATCTATCCCAGCACACAGAACTAGATGTGCTTCCCCCAAAAGACTTTCAGCAGTAATTGCTGCCAAAGGTGGTCTAAAACAGTACTAACTCAGGGGGCAGATAACTCATTCAACTGAAACATTTCTTTCATGTCTAATAACCTTTTGCTTCCCGTGATGAAACCGTATTTTGCACCTGCAAAGAGTTTTGCATGTGGTCTTAATCAGATTGTAACAAAACAAAATGTTGAGAAGTCACTGGGTGGTGGATACTTATGCCATCTACCCTACTGAGTTGACTGAATTAGAGACTGTATTAGAAATGCTACAGCAGGATAATAATCTGGCCAGTTTGCTACAGCAGGATAATGGTCTTGCAGCAACAGGAAATGGGGATTATGTTTTGACTGGTTTGAGACATAATTTGTGAATGTCCAGGCATGATTGAATCAAGGTCCTCCACTTGTGCCGGCAGATGATGAGGCTGACTGTTCTATTCGGGTGCTGACTGTTCTATTCCGGTGCTGACTGTTCTATTCGGGTGCTGACTGTTCTATTTGGGTGCTGACTGCTCTATTCCCGGTGATGACTGCTCTATTCCCGGTGATGACTGTTCTATTCGGGTGCTGACTGTTCTATTCCGGTGCTGACTGCTCTATTCCGGTGCTGACTGCTCTATTCCGATGCTGACTGCTCTATTCCGATGCTGACTGCTCTGTTCCTGGTGCTGACTGCTCTATTCCCGGTGCTGACTGCTCTATTCCCGGTGCTGACTGCTCTATTCCCGGTGCTTTCTGCTCTATTCGAGGTGCTGACTGCTCTATTCCAGTGCTTCAGTTGTCATCTCCAACTGAAACTCAGTCTTCAATAAACTACTCCTTCGGTACAGGACATCCATACTTTCACAGTGATTACCATAAAGAAAGTCACACTCCATAATCTACAGTATATCTGTCTCATATATTACAGAGAACACTGGGATCAATTGCTTGCTCACTAGGTCTGGGATAGAGGACATACAGTGGCATGTCACAGCATCATTGGCTGTGTATAAAACTTTATAACTATCATTTCTTCTCATATTTATCTGATGGAAATCAATAACAAACATAGCAATGTCAGATGTTGTAAAACAGACAATATAGGAGACCTGTTACCTTCCTGAGGTAGGATGATACAATGGAGGAGATATTAGATGTGGCTAACTGCTAGGTAGTGTAAACAGGACAGTGCTTTCGCTAAGCAGCAGTAGGTGAAATCAATAAAGGCAAAGGGGAAGCCTTAGAAGCAACCTAATAAGGGTGTCCTGATATTCTGTATGATGGATCACCAGTTGGGAAACAGGACTTCTAGAATCATCAAATGGCTACAGAAGGGTACAGGAAACCAGGGTACAATCTACCAGGAAACCTAGAGACAAAGAACGAGAGAACTGACAGAACAGCGGAGAGAGAAATGAAGAGACAGTGGAGGGGAGAGATATGTTGGAAAAGAGAGGGTGGTGAGATAGAGGTGAAAGAGAGTGAATGAGATAAAGTGAAAGGTGATGATGTGGAAGGGATGAAATGTGAGTTCACATGCACCCCTCAACACAACAGGGAAAAGGGTTGGACTACGTAGAAAATCTAAGGAAGGAGCGAGAGAGAGGGCAAAAAGGCATGCAAAGAAGAAGACGACGGGAAGGAAAGTCCTGAGGGCTTAGTAAGACAGGAATGGAGGTGGAGATGGGAGGCGGGGGGTGAAGCCTTGGGGCGAAAAGTACAGAAAACTGAGAGCTTTGTATTCATGAGTCAAGTGAACATGCTAATTGACACACATAAAATGAATATACCTGCAAAGAGATGCTAAATAAATGGATGTTTAAAAAGAGTTCATGTACACATAATTACATGAACTAATATTTGTACTAACATGAAACAAGCATTGTAACCTTGCTGACAATAGGTATTGAACAGCAGCACGGTGACAGCTGACAACCCCTGGGGATTTTGACACACACAACTGAGATCTTAGGACTACAACATTCTATCTGCACAAGGTAGTGAGATATTGAGTATCAAACCTTTCACATCCCGGATCTCAGAGGGGTTTTGTGGTGAATAATTTCCCCCTCAATAAGGGAACCGTAAGGTACTAAAATTGCAGAGTATTACAATCCTAAAATGGTTTTAAATCTGTTTTTAGCAGGCTGCATTCTCAAATAGAATCTTCCAGTGAATTGACAATCTGCACAACTATGTTGATTATTCAGAAACATGTTAGTGAAATTTTATGAAATGTAATAACTTAGAGAATACACTCCCTTGTTTTTAAGTACTAATTCAGTAAGCCTCTTCCGTAAACCACACTATATTTCAGTAGGTTCCCCTCCGGCAAAGGTTTCTGTGTTGAAATAGTCTGCCTCTCCAAATGGCCTTTAACATGATTTAGGGCAACTGTATTTCCACATGTTTGCAACACACAGCCAACGTTATATGGGCATCAATCTATAAAATGATGAAAACAAATGAAATAAAATGTAAAACATGAAAAGTGCAAAAGGGTGAAAATAAAATAAAGAATATCATTTTTCACAATAATAAAAACAAATTGTGATGATACAATAATGTCCTTTACTGATCTAGTGGGCCAGACTCGTTGGCAGTAACAATGCACAACAGCATTTGCTATTAGGCTTTTAGATTAGACTGAACTTGATGTCAGACTGCGTGCGATGTTCAAAACAGGGATGTCTGATGGCATGTTAATTCAAAAACACCAGCAATTACTTTCCTTTGTAAAGTGCTCCTGACTAGTAAATGTATATTCATGACGGTGACTAAATTCAAGAGACCCACCTGTGGGTGAGGGAGCTCTTTTACAGAGAACACCGTATAACATGGGCGTGGTAAATCTGCCTAAGTAGTAATGTAACCGCACGTACGATAAAAAACATCACCATGATGACAGGGCCAGTCGCGCAGTCAGCCGCGCCACCCCGACGCTACGGTTCCGCTGACGCGAGGGTGCGTTCCGCGCTTTCCGTCGGCCGTGCACCCCGAGAGCACCCCGTCTAACATGAGACGCCACGACACCGATGGCAACTTGGCCTCGTGATTAATGTGACTCTAAGCCGCTTAGGCCTGTCCCATCTGGCTTTAGTGTTTACGGCGCCCCACCCCCACCCCCGACATAGGACCACGGAGGTGGGGGCGGGGGGGGGGTTGAGGGGCGGTGCTGCGCAGGGTTGTGGTGCTGCTGGAGATAATCCACGGTAAGCCGGGTTTACCAACTATTAAGGTTCCGCAGCGTTGTTGTTACATAATCTCATCATCGCTGTGCAGTCACCCTCGGGGTGTGCAGGCAGGGATGCCCGACCGACCTGGATCCGCAAGACCAACACACACGCACGCACGCACGCACACACACATACGCAAGCACACACACACATACACGCGCACACACACGCACACACACGTACGTACGCACGCACACACAAGTACGCACACACGCGCGCACACGCATGGAAATTGGGCAAGCGCGGTGCCCCCCTACGTTCTGATTGGGTCACAGAGTTCTCAATCAGGCTGGAGAGAAAATACAGTGCGGTTGATCCGACTGATGGCTGGCTTTAGTGACGAGGCAAACAGGAAA
>JACXGJ010016483.1:0-12267 GCA_016801105.1 Esox niger
CCCCCTATAAATCAGAACAGAAATATGACATCACAATGTAAATGCCCTGACCCCCCTATAAATCAGAACAGAAATATGACAACACAATGTAAATGCCCTGACCCCCCTATAAATCAGAACAGAAATATGACAACACAATGTAAATGCCCTGACCCCCCCCCATACAGGTAGGCCATGTGATTCTGCTTGCTTTGCATCTCTGATATTTGCGCTCATTGGTTATCATTGGCTGCTGACGTCATTTACGTTTGCGCGGGTGAATCTTATTTCTATGCGGGTGCTCACGATTGCAAACGTGCATTCGCGTGCAGTGGGTTTCTGCAACATTTTGACAATGTTGGTTGTGGAGCAAATCATCAGACTACTGCAGATTTCGTTTGAACCCTTTTCCAGTAATTGCCATTTATTTTTCAACAGTGTTTTGAAGCAATTAAAAACATGAATAAAACACAAATAATAGAACAGGCTTAAGCATCATTAGAAGTAGGGTTATTTTCATAAAAAATTCAGATTGTGGAAGATCGAGGTTTATTGGATTAATTGGAATGACTGAATATCTGACAGACCTTGAGTGTGTAATGTAGAGATGTATCCCAATCATATTGAAGTAAAAAGCCATGGTTTAGAAACCCATTTCCAAAGGCACTGTAGCATACACAACCCATAGGGTAAAATGTGAATTTCGTTTTTGGCCAGCTATGTAACCTTCAAGTTATAGGCTATTCCTTTTTGTTTTCCAGTGCCTCTAAATATGAAAGTAAATCAAAGTAATCGGATTACCTTACTGAGTTTGAGTAATTAAAAAGTTACATTATTGATTACAAATGTGTACAGGTAACTTGTAACTGTAACCGATTACATTAAAAAGTATCCTCCCCAAACCTGCCTACAGAACACTTTTATTCCATAGGAATCCCGAAGGTGATTGGTGCGATTGACAGTAGGTAAGTCCTCAATAGAGAGTCCCTGGGACAACATGAGGGGGATTATAGGAATTATTTTCGCAGCATTAATGTTCAGTTATTTGATCTTATCGTATTTGATCTGACATGTAGACTAGCCTACATGATTTGACCTTAAAACATCTAATTCAAGACAATTAAAGACACATTAGGTGGCCATTTTGCAGCCTTGTGTCACGCCATCCACATCCGCCTCCTCCTAGTCGGTGCCAGGCCCTTTCTCCTGTTTGTCTGGGTATGTTTGGGCACCGGATCCGGGTTCCTGCGATCCAGTTCCTGTTTTCCTTATCAGCCGGCTAAGAAGAACGAATGTAACTCACTGACTGACTGAGTACACCTCGCTAAATAGCGTAAACAACAGGTCCCAAGGTTGGATCTCCTCACAGGTTAACAACGTATGCTTTTGGAATTATTCCGTATATCCGAAAACTTCACTGGCTAAAATCTTCATTCTCTACGTTATAGTAAGTCTGAAATAAAACAGTTTACGGTTAAAATTGTGACTGTTTCTGGTGGACACATCCATTGTTTGGCTCCTTTCTAAATCATAATGACAACAGAAATCACCCAAATGGCCCTGATCAAAAGTTAACAGACCCTTGAATGTTTGGCCTTGTCACACACACAAGGTGACACACACAGGTGAACATGTCAATTAAAGGTGAATTTCCCACACCTGAGGCTTTTTAAATTGCATTTCGTGTCTGTTTATCCATATTTAATGAGTTTGTTGCTCTCACGTGGATGCACTGAGCAGGCTAGATACTGAGCCTTGTAAAAATCGATGGCAAGATAAATGACGCGTTTTATCACAAAATACTGGCCATTTGCATTTTTCTGCATGGAAGCTGCACATGGGACGCTCTTGGACTTTCCAGCATGACAATGACCCTAAGCATAAGGCCAAAGACTTTGCATGACCTGGAGGCATTTGGTCAAGACTCACAGGCAGCTCTACCACCTGCAAGAATTCAGGGCCTCATAGACAATAATTACAAAAGACTGCACATTGTCATTAATGCTGAATGTGGCAATACACAGTATTAAGAACTAAGGGTATGCAGACTTTTGAACAGGGGTCAGTTAATTTTTTCTTTGTTGCCATGTTTTGATTTATGATTGTGCCATTCTGTATTGACCTACAGTTGAAGGTGAATTCCAATTACCAATTCTCCAAGGTTATGCAAACTTCTGAGCACAAAATGTTCTTCTGTACAAAAAACGACATTTGGTGCCAGTCAGTCCAACGCTCCTTGATGCAAAAAAATTTTGTTAACATTATTAAATGAGTGATTTCATTTAGACATTTTGGATTCAATATTTAGAGATTTTCAAATTCTGGGATGTGGATTCTTCAACCTGTCTGTCTAACTGTCTAAGGAATCTGTCTGTCTAAATGTTCCAGAACCTCAGTCTGCGCACTCCAGAATGGGGTCTGTCAGCATCTGGTATGTGCACAACCTATGAGTGAGTATATGTCCCTTTATGTGATCAATGTCTTTTTATACATGGGGAGAACCAAAGTCCCCACAAAAATAATAAAAACGGAAAATATTTTTTTAAGATTGTATTAAGGAAAATGTGATTTCCGGGTTCAGGGAAAAGCAAATAATTGGGCACTCTGTTCGAATTTAAGTTACTCTAAGGTTTATTTTGGGTAAGGGTTAGGTGTTAGAGCTTGGTCTATTTTACGGAAAAGTTAGGGTTAGGGAAAATGGACTTCTGGTCTCAGGTCTCCACAAGAAAAGAAAACAAAAAATATTTGTGTGTGTGTGAAGTGTTGAGATATACACTTATGTAATAATGGACTTGAACAGTTAAGATTGGATCACACAGAAAAGGCTGACTTGGAATGTTAATTTCTGATGATACTGTGGACATGGGCAAAGAGTGCTGTCAGGATTTAGTTTTTTAGGACACATTTGGTTCAACATTCTCTCGGGTCGTGTAATTCCACTTGTAATTTCCACATTGGAATGTCAAGAAAGAGAAAACTGATGACAGTAAGGAATTTTAAATTCACACGAATGTCGATGAAAACAGCCAATGTAGTTAAACTAGTCTAGCAACAAATAATTACATAGACTGAAAATATGACAATTTTTTTGAAAAGGTAAGAAAAAGGTGCAGTGGTCGGGAGTTGTATATTTGGTGTAACAATATCACACCCAGTACCATTCTGATTATGTTCACATTTGGTAACCGAATAAACTGGATTTGGATTTCTCTTACGTTGAAGGTGTGTGTAAAAATACTATTTTTAATGTTTATTTTGGGTCTGATGTGCAACTGAGAATGTTCCTCAAAGCATCCTGAATGGGAGCAGATGAAGATTTCGTCTAAAGTGCATTACAATGGTTTGAAAACAGAATGCCACCACTAAATTAGGCCAATCATTATAAATAAATATCTAAACTTTCTGTCATTATTTGGATTGTCACCAAATAGATTTCAAATGCCTTATAACATTTATATTATTATTGAGGGGAGACCACCAAATGTTCTAGCTATTCTTGACTGATTGGTAGCTAATCACAAGATTTCCATCTGTGAAAGTCGCCGTGAGAGAGGGTGACCTTGTTTTTTATTTGTACTAATCTCCCAGACCAACCTGATATCCAGGTAAAGGACTCAATGTAATGTGGATCCAGGGGCCACCGGGGGCCACCAGGGGCCACCATGGGCCCAGCGTTTTCAGAGGCTACAGCTTCACCATCACCTGCTACACTGAGCCAGTATACCCAGGAGGCCTCTTCACATTCACCGGCTCTAACAGAACCCCAACCCAGACCCAACCAGCTGTCAATCACTCCGCTGCCTTCCTGTTTCCTGCCCGCAGACGACTCCTATGAAGGGAGCTACAGCGGCGTTTGTCACATTTACGTTTTATCTCATAACTTCTTCTCTGAGAGCAAGTTTCTCTTCCTCACAGTTCCACGTGTCTGGACATTCATTCACAACATTGCCATTGACAGTTCTCACACAGATCTACAGTGTCTGATCATGATCTGTGCCCTCATCAGCTGTGTTTCTGTTGACAGCCTCTCCACTGCCAGATTTCATCATCAGAAACATCTTGGTGCCACTCACGCTACTGACAGCCATCAGCGCCCTCTATCTGCGCTACAAGGTAAACACGTCCTCTCAGACCTAATGGTTTTCCTGTGAGCAGATTGACATTTCAATTATGTTAATCAGAGGAAACAAATTTGATCTGCTGGTGCCAAGTTTTGCCTCCCATTAACTTACACCAACAGTTGTCTAGTGGAGAATTGTTTTTTGTCCTTGGTTTTGTCATTGTCTTCTTGTGTGTGTTTTGGCGGACGGGTTATCAGCAGATGCCTCTGCCCCTCAATACAATGCTCCCCTAGTTCACCCGGAGCGTGGATCTGAATGACAGCACCAGTAACTTGGAGATGGTTCTCCTGGCCTCCAGAACTGAAGACAGGCCAGAGGAGGAGAGAGCAGTCTAGGGCATGGACAGAGCAGGATGACCTTCTCATTTGATGGTGTGCTTTTCCAAATGTGTTTTCCAGGATTTCAGAATTGGTTTAGATTTTATTGTTAAGAAGTTGCTGCAACCAGCATTGTTCCTTGGTGTGTGATTCGTTTTACCACAATGGGGCAGAATGTGTTTCTGGACTGGCTTAGAGATGCAGTGAGGGACTTTGGAGATCGACAAAATTATATTTTTTAAACCTTCTGTTGGTTATGTCTGCGTATTATATAAGTTAAATCACTGTCCTACATTTAGTTATATACAGGTATTTCTTGTATGCTGTGAAATGTATAAAAGGAATAATGAAGGAATAAGGGGTGTGTCTTAAGTAGCAGAGGAATGTGTGTTTTGTTATTGTAAGGTGATGAGCAGGGGTTTGCAAAGGACAGGGACTATAAAACGTGGTAGCAGGACTGAGGTACTTTGGTTTTGCTCGATTTCCAACCACGCGTTTGGTTGTATGTTAATAATAATCCCATGCATGTAAAAATAATAAACACGATAGAACTTGCAACTCGTGACCGATAACATTTTCTTTTATAGAATGTAATGAGTAAATTGGTAGAAACAACCAATCGATCCCCTACATTGTTTTTGGCACACCCTTCTAATTATAATATGACACAAGGAAAATGGGAAATGTCTCATGAGGAAAAGGGGAAATAGATTGGATAAACTGTTCTCGGACTGAGAAAATAGTAAAAGTGAGGTGCTTAAAAATAGAAAGGGTTAATAAATGATAAATCCTTTTTTTTGTTGGCTAATGGTAGGCAAAGGAAATTATGAAAACATTTGTTATATTTCACTATGTTTTCAGATAATTTTTCACTAATCTTTTAAATTATCATCAACTAATCTTTCACTGACATTAGTCATTCCTGGGATTCCATACCCGGGATTCCTGCCAGGTAGGAATCAATCCAGGAGGGATCAGAGCTTGACACACCCTGATCTGAGAGGGTAGAAAGTAGAATTCAGCATGTAGATCTAAATCGAGTGCCTGGTTTTGACGCTTGTCAGGTTAGGGTTGAGATGATTGTTCTGAAAGCGGTTGAGTTTGTTGGAGAAACCGTGCCCAGAAACGGATACCTGCCTTTAGGTTTGTTTTTTTAACGAGAAATCGCTGAGACACAGCCAGTGCTCAGAGATTAATTGATGAGGGTGGTAAGGAAAGGGAGATGGACTCCTGCGATGGGCTGTGAAAGGGAACGAGATGGGTTCCAGACGGCATGCTCTTTGGCCGCCAGCCATCACTAGGGGCAGGATATCATCTGGAATGGGGAAAAGCGGTTTATGCGTGGACAAATTCAGCGTGTCTAAGAATTGGACATCATTGTGGTACCGCAGAAACATCCCCAGGCTTCAGAAGTTTGCAGCAGAAGACTTGTTATGGACGATGACACTGGAAGACATGACTACTCCAGGTTTCTACTCCAGTAACTAGAGATCTCAACTCTTTAGTTATTTAGCAGAAGGAATATAATTCAATGGTCCCGTTTTTGGGATGTTAGTGTTACATTCACACACAGTAGGTGGTGTCTACATATTCCTTTTTAATAGGTTGTTTCCGATAAACCTCAACGAAGATTCTTGGCAAGAGTTTTGAACCCTCTCTCTTGGCCTCTTGCTCCCAGCATTGTTTCCTGTTGGGTTATTTTCCAGAACAGATTCACGGGTCCATTGGTGAAACAAACAAATGAAAAGCCTAGCTGTATTTTCCACTCTTCAGTCCAAACTATGACTATCGCTCAGATATGAAATCTGCCGTTACACTGATCACAGTCCTTTTCTGGAGCATCGGTAGGATGCTTCTATACTGATACACTCTTGTGAGAGATGTGGTTTGATAGTGAAAAATTATTCTATGAATATTTATAAGCCAAAAAAACAAACATGCAGTTGACAGCAAATGTCTGTCTCACCGAAAAAGACCTGTAAGAAGTGAGGGGTACATTCAAGTTATTCGTCATTGATGGAAGATGTGCACCAGCTATCTTTCCTATTACATTGTGAGAGATTAATTTATTTACCTGATTTACTCTCTCTGTCCTCCTCAGAACTCCTCAGAACTCCAGACTCAACACATCAGCCCTTCAACTATGTGAAATTCACAATACAAAGCCCACAGTCCCACCATGACAATTGGACCCTTGTTAAATATGAACAAAAAAGTGTAATTATCATTTATTACACTCAAGATGTAAGAGAAATACAATACATTTTAAAAACATGTCATGATTATTGATACCTCTGGACGTTTGTTTGAACTAATTCAGACGTTTTTTTCTATGTTTTACTGGGGTATAAAAAATAACTATAATATTTGATTAACCTTTTGCTAAAGAATAAAGTAATATATTTGTATATGTTCACTATATTGCCACAAACATTCTGGTCTGGGTAGGATGTCCTTGTGAATAACAATGTTTAGAAGATTGAAAGTTAAGTTAAAAGTCTTTGCCTCCTAGTTTTTAGTGTCTCGACTCTTTCAAAGTTGAGACACGTTTTGTTGCTGACTGCACACCTGGACATTCTGATACTTGTGTTTGTGTTTTGAAGTCTTATTTTGGGTCTCTAATAGCCACCTACCACTGCTTGCATCTTTCAATATTCCAGTATTTAATCCCTTTTGATTTTGCATTCCTGACAATGACACAACAGACGACATATGGGCATCGTTATTTTAGGAAATAAATTGTTCACAGATAACCAAACGTGATTTGTCTGTTGAACTGAACACAGAACAGTGATTTTAATCTGTTAGATCACACATTGACCTGAGAAAAAACCTCACTGTTCTAGTTTTAGACGTGTCGCCATGAAGGCTTTTGGTGCAAAACAGTGTGGACTTTGCAGGACTTCCTGGATTGACAAAGGGCCATTTTTTCGCTGAGCTGGTCATTCTTTATAAACATTCCAGAAGATTTGTCTCTTCAGGACTATATCAAAGTTGTGGGGGAACAGTGGAGATAAATGTTAGATCATAGGTCCAAAAAGCATTTAAAATGCATTCCTGTAGAAAAGGCTTTATGTACATTATGTCAATAACTTTTGATTTGATTTTGATTTGACCATACCGAGGAATGTACGTAGTGTGTTTTTTCTCAGGAAATGTTTGGGATTTGCCAACGTTACGTAAGACTTTTGACAACATGACCTCATTCTGCAATAGAACAAAGGCTGCTACTCTGGCTGTTCAATCACCTCGATCTGTGAGGACTTGGTGGAGATCTGTGTGAGCATCTGGTTGGTTCATGGTGAAGGTGTGTGTGTGTGTGTGTGTGTGTGTGTGTGTGTCAGTCTTTACGTGTTTTGACACACTCAGTGTCCCTCCTATCAGGGTGTCTCCGATACCTTCCTCGTACGTACAGCTCGGGAAAAGTGAAAAGACCACTGCACCTTTTCCTTTCCAAAAACTTGAAAAGGAAAGTTTTGAGTGAGGAACAGAAGTGTTCAATGTGCAGTGGTCTCCTAATTTTTACCCTTCTGTTCCTCACTCCAAACCTTCCTTTTTGACTTTTTTGGAAAAGTAAGAAAAATCTGCAGTGGTCGGGAGCTGTATATTTGGTGTAGCAATATCACACCCTGTACCATTCTGAATATGTTCGCATTTGCTAACCGAATAAACCGGATTTGGATTTCTCTCACGTTGAAGGTGTGCGCGCGTCTCAGTCTGTGGTTGACACATTTGGTGTCCATGCCTTCAGGAGGAGGAGTGAAGGTAACAATGGCGCTGAGACTCTGCCATGACCCCTCCAAGCCTCTCTAAGGACTGTATCATGAAGGAGAAGAGGAGCTCTGGAGGCCACGTCCAGGTCTGCTCCTGTTAGGAAGGAGAGTGTAATGACGCATTGGCCTCCCCTCCCACCGAATCTTTGGTCTTTACTTCATTTCGTCCTTAGTTATGTAATGAAGAACGATGGTTGTGTTTAAAAGTTAATAGGAGAGTTGTTCTAGAACATTAGCGTTAATCCATTTGATGTTCTTTTTCATTTGGTTACATTCTTTAACTTGTTTTCTGACGTGGTCCCATTGTGGTCCGGCTGGCCACGCTGCTGTGTGCACATAGACAGCTTCACCGTGGGTTGGAAACTGAACTAAAGCTCTTTCATCAAAAACTCTCCTCCGTCACCACTTCACTGATTCCATTAAGTGAAAATGAGTTCCTTGCTTCAGCTCAAGTATTTTTGTTATTGAAAGAAGCGTTCAGATTTTAGGTCAGAAATCACAGAAACACAGCAAAGTTTATTATGCTTTAAGGTTTTGTGAAAACTGTTGGGAATGTTCAGTTCTACTCAGAGGCATTGCTAGGATCACAATACATTTGGTGTATGGCCTCGAGGTGACTTTTTTTTCCCCGAGGTGAAACATTTTTCATGGACGTTTCATGTTGAAATAAGTTTCTCGATGCCGTGTGTTGTTGCTCTCGCCACCATTTTACGGGTGTTAATATTAGGCCTACATTTCTTAGTGACATCTCTCTGGAACCTCTTTATTCAGTAAAAACAGAAAATCGGCACCAAATCATCTATAGTCTCTATCACGTTGTCCTCTCTGTAACAAGCACGCCCTACTTGGCATTGATCATTTGGAAGTGCGCTCAAAAACGCATCTTCAAGGTTTCTGACTGGTTTGAATTTTCTGTTCTGAGTGCCTGCAGCTAATATCGATTCACGCAGGTGTTGTTACTTTATTGGGTTGTGCCTTTTAATTTCATTATGGAGCATCAGGGATTGGGATGTTTTAAGAATACTCACTTTCACTCACTTTTAATAATTTGGGATTAGTGAAAGGCGCAATCCAATCAAAGTATTGTTCAGTTTGATTGACCAATTTGAGACATATTGCTGGATATTTGAATTGTGAATATTTATTGTCTTAAAATTGCAAAAGGTTAGGGGAAGATGTGTGGTATGAGCGTGTGTAGATTTGTGGGGTCTGCTTGCCAGACTCCGAACGTCAAAATCTGAATTATAATTTTATAGCTGTTCTATCACCCCGATCCATCCTGTTATAGCTGTTCTATCACCCCGACCCGTCCTGTTATAGCTGTTCTATCACCCCGACCTGCCCTGTTATAGCTGTTCTATCACCCCGATCCGTCCTGTTATAGCTGTTCTATCACCCCGACCCATCCTGTTATAGCTGTTCTATCACCCCAACCAACCCTGTTATAGCTGTTTACACTGACTCCTCCCGTTATAGCTGTTTAATCTGACTCCTCCCGTTATAGCTGTTTAACCTGACTCATCCCGTTATAGCTGTTTAACCTGACTTATCCCGTTATAGCTGTTTAACCTGACTCATCCCGTTATAGCTGTTTATACTGACTCATCCCGTTATAGCTGTTTATACTGACTCATTCCGTTATAGCTGTTTAACCTGACTCATCCCGTTATAGCTGTTTAACCTGACTCATCCCGTTATAGCTGTTTAACCTGACTCATCCCGTTATAGCTGTTTAACCTGACTCATCCCGTTATAGCTGTGATAAAGTACAAATCTGCATTCTGCCTCCAGAATCAGAGTCAGTACTGTATCCTCCTGTATCCTACTACATCCTTTATTCTACTGTATCCTGTATCTTCCTGTATCGTTTGATATTTGATATTTTGATATTTACAAATAAATGCTCAGAAACAACACACCTTCCCGTAAAAAAAACTCAATCCATGAGCAGTGCACGTTACGGATCCAGGAGATGACCCTGAAAATTGCCGCTTTTTAGATGGCTGTCATTAGCAAAAGTGGACAGCAGTGTGTGACTGAAATGCTGGATTCATCCTGAGATGCCTGCGATCTGCTGGTCCTCCTGTTAATCATGAATGGGTTGTTGGGGTCAACTCTACCTGGGGCTCAAGGCGCCTCCCAGAGAGGCCTGCAGTTCGGTCGATATGTCCTCATCTGGAACTCTGTAAGAACTTGTCATGCATGGCTACTGTGAACTGCCAGTCTGCAATGCCCCAATACAACTATATAAAAGGATTTGCTCTGGGAATGCCTGGTGTCAGGTCAGTAAGGGGGAGACCTGCCCAGTGTCAGAGTTGAGCTAATCAGCTGAAGGTCAAGTAGTATTGAAACGTGTGTGTGTGTGTGTGTGTGTGTGTGTGTGTGTGCGTGCGTGCGTGCGCGTGCGTGCGTGTGTGCAGAAAGTGGAATGATGAAGGAGGCAGGGGAGGAGCGTAGAATGTTCGTCTCCTTCGGGGTTCATAGCGTGTGTTTAATGAAGGAGTCCACCAGAATAAACACAGCATTACGTTGGTACTGTGGTATGATGAGTTTAATGTGGATCGGGCAGGAAGCGAGAAGACCTGTCAGGTCTATAGAAACCCCAGTGTACACAGGAGTTATAACATCCCTGTAGACCTACACAAAAGTCATAACATCCCTGTGGACATACACAAAAGTCATAACATCCCTGTGGACATACACAAAAGTCATAACATCCCTGTGGACATACACAAAAGTCATAACATCCCTGTGGACATACACAGGAGTTAAAATATCCCTGTAGACAAACACAGGAGTAATCACATCCCTATAGACCTACACAGGAGTAATAACATCCCTGTAGACCTACACAGGAGTTATAACATAACATCCCTGTAGACATACACATTAGCTATAACATAACATCCCTGTAGACCTACACAAAAGTCATAACATCCCTGTGGACATACAGAGGAGTTATAACATCCCTGTTGACATACACAGGAGTTATAACATATAAATGAACATACGTAGTAATCAGAACAATCCAGTAGACCTACATAGTAGTGTTCTTATACAGCATCCAATACCATTCTGGTAGTAATTCTTAGTTTGAATGAAATACTCGACAACATTCTAGTAGTACTAAGATCAACCTATACTAGAATGATGGGAAGATAAAAGTATGGCGAAGGCTTGAAAGGGCTCATGATCCAAAGTATACCACATCATCTGTAAAACACGGTGGAGGCAGTGTGATGGCATGGGCATGCATGGCTTCCAATGGCACTGGGTCAGTGGTGTTTATTGATGATGTGACAGAAGATAGAAGCAGCTGGATGAATTCTGTGTATAGGGATATATAGAAAGACCCACAAACAAACGCCTGGCAAAACATCCCAGCGTTTGGTGATGTCTGTGCTTTCTTGATATCATGCAGTCATTGCTTGACAAAGAATTAAAAATGAACATTTTATTTATGATTGTGTTACTCTGCCAATTAGATTTGAGCCCTGAAATAAGTTAACTGTATAGGAAAATTGTTGCAATTCCTAAACATTTCATTAAAATATTTTTGTCCAACCTTGAATTAAAGCTGAAAGTCTGCACTTATATTGCATCTCGGTTGTTTCACTTCAAAACAATTATGGGGGCGTATAGAGCCAAAATGAGGAAAATTGTGTCTGTGTCCAAATATTTTCCGACCTAACTGTGGAGGCTGGTTTTTATGCAGCATCCACTGGAAAGAGTTTCAGCAAAAATACTCCACATGTGATTGAATCGGACCCTAAGTGAGGCTGTAAAAGTCTCAGGTCCAATCTATTTTACATGTTTCCATTTCCAACCAGCTGATCAATATCCCTGATCAGTATTGACCGCTCCATCTGCTCAGCTTTTTCTTTCTCCTGTCTGTTTCTACTGCTTTTCCCATCTTTTATTTCCTGTCTACACCTTTTCTCTTTGTCCTCTCTATCCATCTCTTCTCTTGCTCTCGTCTACACCTTCTTTCCACTTCTTCTTCTCCTTTCTATGTTTTCCTCTCTCTTCCCCCCTCCTCATTCTCTTGTCAACGAAACCTCTCCTCTCTACACCTCC
>JACXGJ010016484.1:0-12266 GCA_016801105.1 Esox niger
GTGCATTCCCTTACATGCTGTTCTCAGGTATTCATGTTCCTGTATTTCTGTAAAGTGCATTCCCTTACATGCTGTTCTCAGGTATTCATGTTCCTGTATTTCTGTAAAGTGCATTCCCTTACATGCTGTTCTCAGGTATTCATGTTCCTGTATTTCTGTAAAGTGCATTCCCTTACATGCTGTTCTCAGGTATTCATGTATTTCGTATTAAGAGGACAGGGATTTACAGTTAGGCAGGCCTGTTACCGGGTGGGCCGTCCCACAGTGAAGACCAGCAGACAGCTAGAGCCTCATGGGGCCTGGTTGGCTGTTTATCTGAGTGGGCCGTCCCACAGTGAAGACCAGCAGACAGCTAGAGCCTCATGGGGCCTGGTTGGCTGTTTATCTGAGTGGGCCGTCCCACAGTGAAGACCAGCAGACAGCTAGAGCCTCATAGGGCCTGGTTGGCTGTTTATCTGAGTGGGCCGTCCCACAGTGAGGTGGCAGCTCTGGGGTGTTTGTTGGACAGAAGGGGTGTGTCTAGGGTTCCCGGGGCCACAGCTTAAATATTTTAATGCTCAAAAGTTTGCATACCCTTGGAAAATTGGTAATATATGCGTCATTTATAAAGAAAACATGAATGGGCAGGCAACATTTTTTAATTTATTGGTATTAAGGCTTGGTATTAAGAGATCCCTGAATTTTCCATTTCTTAATAAGCGATTAACTGTACTGACTGGCATTTTCAAGATTTTGGATGTAATTTTATATCGTTTTCCTACTTTTTAAGTTCCATTACCTTATTACGCAGGTCTTTTGACAGTTCTTTTCTGCTCCCCATGGCTCAGTATCTAGCTTGCTCATTGCATCCATATGAGAGCTAACAAACTCATTCACTATTTAGACACGGACACAGTAATTTAAATAGACACAGGTGTGGGAAATTCCCCAAACATTCAAGGGTATGTAAAACCTTTGATCAGGACCATTTGGATGATTTCTGTTATCAATATGATTTAAAAAGGTGCCAAACAACTATGTGATAATAAATTATCACTATCCTCAAATAAAAGACAGTTTTTTTAGATGATCATTCATGATCATATTTTCTAAATCAATGCCAATATTTCAAAACTTCTGTAAGGTGGGTTTTTGGTGGGATACGGCCTCTTTTTGGCCCTAATTCCATGTGTCACAGAGAACCGTATACTTACGAGATTACCTGTGAGTTAATTATTGTTCTACTGTTCTTGTGATTGAGTTTCTTTTGTGTCTGCTGTTAGGGTAAAGACCTAGACAGTGGCCAATAGCTTTCTGTGTTTAGGTTAATAAATGCTACCCAGTGGTCTCTACCTCTGATTTAGCATCCCGTCCAGGGGTTATACAGTATTTTTATTATTTTACATTTTGTAAGCCCAAACCTAGCTCAGCCAAATGACATTCTGTAGAACACAGGCTGAGCCCAATTGGTTCTGACTGGGGCTGATATTGACCACTAGTATGAATACACACATCAATTCCCATCCAATTCTGAAACTGTGAACACCTTGTTGATTTGTTTAGAGTCTAGAAGCAATCTTTATCTGATATAAGGGCTTCACATATTTTCCCACCCGTGAAAACTGATGTTTTGTTAAATGAACCAGTTTCTTAAATTAAGCTTCGGATTTGTGTCATTTTTTTCCAGATGGCTTATTTTATGAATTGGGGTTTAGACTTCAAGCAGCACTATACATATGCACGTATATATGTCCATTTACAGATATATATGTCTATTTACAGTTATATATATCCATTTACAGATATATATGTCCATTTACAGATATATATATATATATATATATCCATTTACAGAAATATATATATCCATTTACAGAAATATATATATATATATATATATCTGTAAATGGATATATATATCTGTAAATAGACATGTATTTCTGTAAATGGACATATATATCTGTAAATGGATATATATATCGGTAAATGGATATATATATATATGTGTAAATGGATATATATAGATCTGTAAGTGGATATATATATATATATATCTGTGAATGGACATATATATCTGTAAATGGATATTTATCACTTCCGGTCATACCCTAACTATCTGTTATCTCTTCATGTGTAGTTCACTAACTTCCTGTTATCACTTCCGGTAATACGCTAACTATCTGTTATCTCTTCATGTGTAGTTCAATAACTTCCTGTTATCACTTCCGGTAATACACTAACTATCTGTTATCTCTTCATGTGTAGTTCACTAACTTCCTGTTATCACTTCCGGTAATACCCTAACTATCTGTTATCTCTTCATGTGTAGTTCACTAACTTCCTGTTATCACTTCCGGTAATACCCTAACTATCTGTTATCTCTTCCTTTAGTTCTTTGTCCATCTCCTTTGATAAGAGCCCAACCTACAGCGTGCCTACAAGTCCCACGAGCCCCCAATCCCCAACCACACCACTATCCCCCACCTGCAGAGCTCAAAGCCCCACCCAACCTGGACACACTGAGGTAAAATACAAACACATAAAGAACATGGAGAATGATCCAAGATAACTAGCTTGCTGTACATGAGAAGGAGTTCGCTTGCAGGCACTTGCTGAAGTGTTTGTACCTGTAAGGCAACAAGCATTTCTTTGCTTTTTCTTTACATCCAAAGTATTTCCAATTTGTAGAAGTAGCAAATATTCTTAACATCACATTCTCTTGAGCTGGCCAAATACTATTTCTACAAACACATTGTATTAAGCTGGCTAAATATCAACTATTTTTACAAACACATGGAATTCAGCTGGCTGAAGACTAATTATTTAACAAACACTGTTTCAAGCTGGCTAAAGACTGTTTTTATGATGCACTGTATCGAGCTAGCTAAAGACCAAACACGCAGGCTAAATATCAGTTGTAGTCCTGGGGCAGGTTTAAAAAACGGTGTACTTATTATACATACAAACAATACAGCCAAAACATTATGAGCACTCACAGGTGAAGTGAATAACGTTGATTATCTCCTAATAGCTTATGTCAAAATCTGGGTAGATCAGGTGGTAAACTAACAATTAGTTCTTGTAATCAACAAATTGGATGCAGAAAAATTGAGCAGGAGTATAGACCTGAACCGACAAAATGTCTACTGTGGTACAAGTCACAGAAGATATTTATGAAGACTACGGTAGAATGTGTCACAACACACAGTGCATCACACACTGCTGCGTGAGGGGCTCTGTAGCCCATAATGACTCCATGATGCTCACTGCCCAGAACCGTGCCACTCGATTGGCATTCACCAGAGAACACCTGAGTGGGCAGGTCTGCAACTGGTGCCCTGTTCTCTTTACAGATGAGAGCAGGTTCACACATTCAGCACATGTGACAGATGTGAAAGAGCCTGGAGACGCAGTGGTGAACATTATGCTGCCTGCAACATTATCCAGCAGGACCGGATTTGGAACACAAACAGGGAATGTGGTTCCAAGCAGGGAAGCACGTATTTTAAGCCATGAACAAAAGGAACAGGCAAATGGCAGCAACGGAAATACAGGCACTGGTTGGTAACAGGCAGGCACTTCAGGTGAAGGTACAGAGGCACCTGGATAATCCAGAGGCAGAGCTGATTGGTCGGAACATGGAACAGGCTGGGAGAAGGCGGGATCCGGTCTGGAGAAAGCAAGCAGAAGTTCGGTACACAGGGAGCAGGGGGAGAACTAGATTGACTGAATGATAATAGGAAACAGGTGTCTAGAATCCAGGTGACTGGGATTTGAGTGTGAGTTGTGTTCGGGAACAGTGTTGAGTATTTGTCAGAGATGCAGGTGTAGCAGAGCCAGTTGGCAACTGAGAGCAGGAGTGGATCTTACAGGTTTGATAGTGGGTAGATGACGGTCTGGGGAGGCATATCCTTGGAGAGTCGCACAAAACTCCACGTTCTAGCCAACAGTACCCTAATTGCTGTTAGGTACCGGAATAAAATCCTCAGACCCATCGGAATAAAATCCTCTGACCCATCGGAAAAAAATCCTCAGACCTTCCGCTGGTGCTGTGGGCCCTGGGTTCCTCCTAGTGCTGTGGGCCCTGGGTTCCTACTGGTGCAGTGGGCCCTGGTTCATCCTGGTGCAAGACAAAGCCCGGCCTCATGTGGCCAGAGTGTGTAGGCAGCTCCTCGATGACGAAGCATTGATGTCATTGACTGGCCCTCATGTTCCCCAGACCTGAATCCAAATGAGAACCTCTGGGACGTTATGGATCAGTGCATCCAACACTGCCAAGTAGCACCACAGATTGTCCAGGAGATCACTGATGCCCTGATCCAGGTCTGGGAGGAGAACCCCCAAGACACCATCCCCCATCTCATCAGGAGCTCACTGATGCCCTGATCCAGGTCAGGGAGGAGAACCCCCAAGACACCTTCCCCCATCTCATCTGGAGCTCACTGATGCCCTGATCCAGGTCTGGGAGGAGATCCCCCAGGACACCGTCCACCATCTCATCAGGATTTCACTGATGCCCTGATCCAGGTCTGGGAGAAGAATTCCCGGACATCGTCTGGCTTCTCATCTAGGGGCTCACTGATGCCCTGATCCAGGTCTGGGAGGAGAACCCCCAGGACACCATCCTCCATCTCATCAGGAGATCACTGATGCCCTGATCCAGGTCTGGGATGAGATCCCCAAGGACACCGTCCACCATCTCATCAGGAGCCCAGATGTTGTTGGGAGTGCATTAAGGCACGTGGCTATACACACTACTGAGTCACATTATGGAATTCAAACCAGTTGCAACAGCCTGTGATTGTTTACTTTGATTTTCGGTGTTTGAATCCATCCCTCAATCAGTTGGTGATTTTGGTTTCCATTGACTGTTGTTACGACATTTTGTTCTCAAAGAATTACACAATGTACAGTAAAAATGTTGATCTATTACATGAAGATCTAATGTGTGATTTACAGAAAGTGCTCCCTTATTTTTTTAACAGTGTTGTGATACATTTTGGTGAAACTCACATACAATGAGGTCTACATTTTTAACTCTTTACAGAAGGTCACCTGGTCCCATGCGTCACATTGTCACCTACCTTAACGTTGTAAAGCAGGTAAACCCCTTCATGCCGATGGTTTTCCCTGATGGTGGTGACCTCTTTCAGCAGGATAATACACCCTGCCACACTGCACACATTGTTCTGGAATAGATTGAGGAGCAAGATGAAGAGTTCAAGGTGATGCCCTTGTCTCCAAATTTCCCAGATTTCAGTCTGATTGAGCATCTGTGGGATGTACTGGACAAACAAGTCTGATCTACGCTGGCTCCACCTCACAACTTACAGGACTTAAAGGATCTGCTGCTAATGTCTTGGTGCCAGATACCACAGAACATCTTCAGGGGTCTTGTAGAATCCATGGCTTGGTGGGTTGGCACGGTTTTGGCAGCATACAGAGTACCAACAGCATATTAGACAGGAGGTCATAATGTTTTGGCTCATCAGTGCAACATACATGCAGAGGAACATAAACAAGTAACAGACAGCATTCAGCTAGAAGGCAATGAAAGACAACAAAACCCCCATTTCATAATCCACCAGAGATTGGATGCAGGGGCCCAGTTAAATTGGTAGATATTAATTCAAAACTGAAACATATTTAATATTCCAAAACCCTTTGAATTATTCAATTTGGATCACTGTTTGTATCCAGGGGGATATTTTGTTTTCATGAAGAACCAAGGATTTACCTGGAACACAAATGGGCTCTTTCTGGAATAAAAAATGTTTGTCCTACAGGAACAGCAAAATAATCTCATTGGAACCCTCTCTTTTAACAAGATAGTTTTAGACTGTATGTGTTGATGGTTTAACCATGGTTTGCTTTTATGTGCTTGGATATGTGTTTGTGTTTGTAGGGCAGTCTGAATGGTTCACCTGTTAGTTTGGAGCAGACGGCCAGACCAGCCTTCGCCAGGCAGAGCTCTAGGACAGTCTCCTTCAGGGTAACACAAACACTAGGACCGTCTCCTTCAGGGTAACACAAACTATAGGACAGTCTCCTTCAGGGTAACACAAACTATAGGATTCTCCTTCAGGGTAACACAAACTATAGGACAGTCTCCTTCAGGGTAACAAACTATAGGACAGTCTCCTTCAGGGTAACACAAACTATAGGACAGTCTCCTTCAGGGTAACAAACTATAGGACAGTCTCCTTCAGGGTAACACAAACTATAGGACAGTCTCCTTCAGGGTAACACAAACTATAGGACAGTCTCCTTCAGGGTAACACAAACTATAGGACAGTCTCCTTCAGGGTAACAAACTATAGGACAGTCTCCTTCAGGGTAACACAAACTATAGGACAGTCTCCTTTGGGATAACACAAACTATAGGACTAACTCCTTCAGTTAGGTCTGGAAATAATTGAACACTGACACAAGTGTTAGGGGTATCACACTTCTCAGCCTCCCTGGGAAAGTCTACTCAAAGGTGCTGGAAAGGAGGGTTTGGCAGATCGTCGAACCTGAGATTGAAGTATGGGGTGAGGAGGTCTCTTCTTAGGGCTATCCAATCTATGTATGTCCCAAGTGAGAGCTGTGTTTGGGTTCTCGGTAGTAAGTCTGACTTTTTCCAGGTGGGGGTTGACCTCCGTCAGGGCTGAGCTTTGTCACCAATCCTGTTAGTAACGTTTATGGACAGGATATCAAGTAGCAGTCGGGGTGGGGAGGGGTTGCAGTTCGGTGGGCTGGGGATCTCATCGCTGCTTTTTGCAGATGTGGTCCTGATGGCATCATCGGTATGTGGCTTTCAGAACTCACTGGACCGGTTTTTAGTCGAGTGCAAAGCATTTGGGATGAGATTAGCACCTCTAAATCTGAGGCCATGGTTCTCAGCAGGAAACCGATGGAGTGCCTCCTCCGGGTAGGGAATGAGGCGTTACCACAAGTAAAGTAGTTAAAGTATCTTGTGGGCTTGTTCGCAAGTGAGGGAAAATGGAGCAGGAGAGTGGCCGGAGAATCGGAGCAGCTGGGGCAGTATTGCATTCGCTTTACTGCACAGTTGTGATGAAAAGAGAGCTGAACTGGAAGGCAAAGCTCTCGATATACCGATCAATGTTAGTTCCTACCCTCACCTATGGTCATGAAGGCTTGGTCAATGCTGAAATTAGTTTTCTCAGAAAGGTGGCTGGCGTCTCCCTTAGAGATGGGGTGAGAAGTTCAGTCATCCGTGAGGAACTCGGAGTAGAGCCGCTGCTCCTTTGCATCAAAAGGAGCCAGTTGAGGTGGTTTGGGCGTCTGGTAAGGATGCCGCCCGGACGTCTCCCTAGGGAGGTGTTTCAGGCATGTCCAGCTGGGAGGAGACCTCGAAGTAGGCCCAGGACTAGGTGGAGAGATTATAGTTCAACACTGGCCTGGGAACGCCTTGGGATCCCCCAGTCAGAGCTTGCAAATGTGAATGCACAGAATTCCTGGATGTCCACGGAACAGTAGTGGATGATCATATGGTCCTTTCCAGGTAAAGAAAACCCCCTACACAACATCCAGCCAGGTGAAGAAAACTCTCCAGGAGGAAGGCATATCATTATCCAAGTCTACCATAAAGAGAAGATATAACGAGAGCAAATACAGAGGGTTCACCACAAGGTGCAAACCATTCATAAGCCTCAAGAATAGAAATGCTAGATTTGACTTAGTCCAAAAAACATCTTAAAACAAAATATGAAACTAAGACCAACCTGTTCCAGAATGATGGGAAGAAAGAAGTATAGAGAAGACTTTGAATGGCTCATGACCAGAAGCATACCACATCATCTGTAAAACATGGTGGAGGCAGTGTGATGGCATGGGCAGGCATGGCTTCCAATGGCACTGGGTCCGTAGTGTTCATTGATGATGTGACAGAAGACAGAAGCAGCTGGATGAATTCTGAAGTGTATTGGGATGTATTGTCTGATCAGATTCAGCCAATTTCAGCAAAGTTGATTGGACAATGCTTCACTTTATAGATGGACAATAACCCAAAACATGCTGCAAAAGCAACACAGGAGTTTTTTAAGGCAAAGAAGGGGAATATTCTGCAATGGCCGAGTAAATCACCTGATCGCAACTTGATTGAGCATGCATTTCACATGCTGAAGACAAAACCAAGGCAGAAAGACCCATGAACAAACAACAACTGAAGACAGCTGCAGTAAAGGCCTGGCAGAGCATCATAAAGGAGGAAACCCAACTTTTGGTGATGTCCATCCACTCCAGACTTCAAGCAGTCATTGCCTGCAAATGATTCTCGACAAAGTATTAAAAATTAACATTTTATTTATGATAGTATTGATTTGTCCAACTGTCCAATTATTTGAGCCCCTGAAATAAGGGGACTTTGTATGAAAATGGTCGCAATTGCTAAATGTTTCATATGATATTTGTGTTCAAACCCTTGAATTAAGCTGAAAGTCTGCACTTCACTTGCATCTCGGTTGATTAATTTCAAATCCATTGTGTTGGCGTACAGAGTGGAGTCCAAATATTTCCAGACCTAAGTGTATATGTATAGAAATCAGAACTGTAGAGATTTAAGAGCTGTATACTTTCTTCTCAAAACACTGTAGTTTGTAGGGTTATAGAAAAATCATAGGACAGCGTTATAGTTAAACCATAAGACAGGGTTATAGTTAACCCATAAGACAGGGTTATAGTTAACCCATAAGACAGGGTTATAGTTAACCCATAAGACAGGGTATAGTTAACCCATAAGGCAGGGTTATAGTTAAACCATAAGACAGGGTTATAGTTAAACCATAAGACAGGGTTTAGTTAATCCAAAGGACAGGGTTTAGTTAAACCATAAAACAGGGTTTAGTTAATCCAAAGGACAGGGTTATAGTTAAACCATAGGACAGGGTTATAGTTAAACCATAGGACAGGGTTATAGTTAAACAAAAGGACAGGGTTATAGTTAAACCATAAGACAGGGTTATAGTTAACCCATAAGACAGGGTTATAGTTAAACCATAAGACAGGGTTTAGTTAATCCAATGGACAGGGTTTAGTTAAACCATAAAACAGGGTTTAGTTAATACAAAGGACAGGGTTTAGTTAAACCATAAAACAGGGTTTAGTTAATACAAAGGACAGGGTTTAGTTAAACAATAGGACAGGGTTATATTTAAACCCTAGGACAGGGTTATAGTTAAACCAAAGGACAGGGTTTAGTTAAACCATAGGACACGGTTATATTTAAACCCTAGGACAGGGTTATTGTTGCTAATAGATGGCGTCATTGAGAATGGCTACAGTTTTAAGTGCTGCCAAGCAACTTTGTGAATTTATTGATTTATTATTTTTACTAATGTGTCATTTTGCTGCATTTGCAACCACGTTATTAACATATAACAGACAATCCCTAGTGGACATCAGAACTGCGCTAGAATCGTCATTTTCATACAGAACATCAAGTTCAACGAACAACACGGGATGGCCTTTGTTGTGTTTACCTGAACTAGCACCTGGAAAACGACGCAGATGGAGAAAGCTTGGGAAGCGTGGGTAGTGTCCGACTGCGGCTGCGGTGCTCCTCTTCCTAGTATTCTCTTAGTGAACATCCAGTCACTAGACAGCAAGCTGGACGAACTTAGGAGCAGGCTAGCTTTCCAGCGGGACATTAAGAACTGCAACGTGCTGGTTTTCACTGAAACATGGCCGGAGCCCTCAATCCCAGATACGGCCACTGTTCCGAAAGGGTAATCCGTTCATCGGCAGAATCGAACCAGCAGAGTCCGATAAAATCAGATGGGGTGGTGTCTGCTTCATGGTAAATAATCTTTGGTATCGGGACGCGGACTGCATTTCTTCTGGATGCTCTCCTGATCTGGAGCATCTTACCATTAAATGCCACCCTTACTGTCTACTCCGGGAGTTAACATCAGTCATTTTAACAGCTGTGCACCTCCCCCAAAAGGGAAAGCAATAAAAGCAACAAAACTCTAATAGTCAAAGGAGAATCTCTCAACCAGAGGTCTTAGAAGCATCACTGACTATAAAGGCTGTACAGGCAGGGTGGGGGAAGTGACAGCTTCTCTCCCAGAGGAACTTAACTCTTTCTATGCTCGCTTTGAGAACATCATCCCTGGCATGGACACTCAAATGGACCAGGACGGTTGACCTTTAAAAATGACCAGGTTTGACGTCTGCAAAGCCCTAAAAAGGATTAACACCCGCAAGGCTCCTGGAAAAGTCTATCATCATTCCTGCGACAAAACAGCAAAAAGTCCTCTGAATGAATGACTACCGCCCTGTAGCACTCACATCAATCATCATGTGAGTGCTTTGAGTAGCTAGTTAAAACTCACATCACAGACTCCATGCCTGTATCACTTGACCTGCTGCAGTTTGCCTACAGACATAACAGCTCTACAGAGGATGCCATTGCTCTGACCTTCCACTCTGCACTCTCTCATCTGGACAAGATGAACACATCTGTGAGAATGCTTTTCATTGACTACAGTTCAGCCTTCAACACCATTGTGGCTCACTAGCTGACGGTGAAGCTCAGGGATCAGGGTCTCGACCCCTCTATGTGTAGATGGATCCTGAACTTCCTGACAGGCATACCCCAGGTGGTGCAGATGGGCAACATCACCTCCTCCTCACTGACTCTCAGTACTGGCTCCCCGCAGGGCTGTGTGCTGAGCCCACTCCTGTACTCTCTCTTCACCCACGACTGCCAGGCTACCCATGTCTCCAACACCATCGTTAAGTTTGCTGACAAGACCACCATCATAGACCTGATCTCTGACAACGATGAATGACCCTATAGAGACGAGGTAAGGTCACAGACTTCGTGGTGTCAGGAAAATAACATCCAGCTCAATATCAGCAAAACGAAGGAGATGATTTTTGATCACAGGAAGCAGCGATGGGGAGATCACGCCCCCATACACATCAATGGGTCTGCAGTAGAGAGAGTTCACAACATCCGGTTCCTTGGTGTCAACATCAGCGATGACTTGACTGGTCTCATCACTCTAACATCTTGGTGTAGGATGCCAGGAAACGTCTCTTCTTCCTATAGAAGGAGATTTGGCATGGATTTCCAGGATAATCACCAACTACAGATGCGCTATTGAGAGTATCCTGTCCAGCTGTGTCACTGCCTGGTATGGCAGCTGCACCCTCCTCGACTGTAAAACACTTCAGAGGGTGATTAAAACAGCAAAGCACATTACAAGGTCTGACCTGCCATCCCTGCAGGATCTCTACACAGAGAGGTGTAGGAGGAGGAGCAAACAAATAATTACAGATCCCAGCAACCCATGCTATGTATTGTATACTAAGCTGGTGTCAGGCAGAAGGTACAGGAACATTTCCATCTAAACACGAACAGGCTATGGGACAGTTTCTATCCTTAGGTTGTAAGGCTGCTCTATAGTGTTATTACTGATAGTTCGAGTTATCTTTTTAAATATAGTTATATTGTTATATTATAATTACTGTTACTTTTTTAACTCCTGACTGCACTGTCAGGAGTAGGAAAACCAAGCATTTCATTGCCATAACCTGTTAATGCAAATGACAAATAAACCATTTGAACTTTAAACAAGTTAAACCATAAACACCAAAATATTAACAAATGAGGTCTCTGCTTGGGTTTCCTCTCGGCACCATGGCAACCAAGGGAATCAGTTGGGTTACAGTTATAAATCATTTATAATAGTGCTAGTTAAAAATCCTTTATGGCAGTTTGAATTATAAAATGTGGCTGGGTTAGAGTTGTAAATCTTTTATGTCAGGGGTTGATATAATCCCTTTATGATAGAGCTAGTTATGAATACATTATGGTAGATGTAGGTAACCCTTTATGGATATTGTTATAATCTCTTTCTGGTAGGGTTAGAGTTAGAATAATAAACCCTTTACGATAGGGTTAGAATGTGAGTTATCAATCCCTTATGTTAAGGTAAACCCCTTATAGATGGAGTTATGAACCTTTCATGGTTATAGACTTCTGTGATAGGGTTAGTTAGAAATTCTTTTTGACAGGAACTGTTGTAAACCATTTACTGTTCTTAATACACCCTGTAATTACTAATACACACCCTGTCATTACTTATATATAACCTTTTATATTATACACCCTGTCATTACTAATAAATAGCTTGTCATTATAAATACACCTTGTCATTACTAAAACAGAAACTGTCATTACAACTAGACACCTTGTTTTTATGAATATACCCTGTTATCACTAATATACTCCATCATTACTAATACACCCTGTCATTACTAATACACTCTCCATA